>JADAXU010000115.1:0-42394 GCA_018340775.1 Taxus wallichiana var. yunnanensis | reverse complement strand
AAGCAACTTTGGCCCGATGAAACTCATTTCATCAATCAGAATGTACTCGATGTGTTTGAGGGAGTCTTGAAGAGACGATAAAGCTTGCCCTTCTAAGGGTTTGAGTTCTTTAATGGGAATTCGGAGGCTTGCGTGTATTGTTGAACCTGAAATGTTGAAAGCAGCAACCCCTGTTGGGGCAAGCAGAAGGAGAGATGAAAGGCCTTCATTGGATGAAGAAGCAAATGAAGACTTTAAAATGTTAATGAGGAATGATTTTCCCGTACCAGCAGTCCCTTGTATAATAAGCCTCAGTGGAGGCAGGCTGTTTTTTTGAGCGAAGTGTTGAGTAACTATGTTGAAAGCTTGTTGTTGTTCAGGAGATAAACCTGAAGCCGAGGGTGTAATCATTCATGAGGGAAGAAGAAACATACTCTGCCTTTTTGTCTTCGATAAAAGTGGCACCAAGAGATTGTAGAGCAATAGGAACTCGGTGTGCACTCCAATTGTGAAGGGTGTCAAATTCACGAAGGCCCAACAATTGCAAGCTGTCAAGGAATGAAGCGTTCCTGGGCGGCATCGAGCCAAAACTTGCCAATCATGCAGCTGTTGAACAGGCAAGGAGGGCTCGTCCTCTGAGTCGATGTCACTGCCGGAGGGGGGTGATGGATTTGACTCATGCCGTCTAATATGCCAGGGCTGATAATTGTATTTGAACAAGCTCCATCTAGAAATGGTTTCTTGAGGTGTCGAACCAATATCAGTAGAAATGTTGCGGAAAGGTTTGTATAGAAGGAGTTCTGACCAACAGAAAAGTTCAAAAGAGGGGGAATCCTTAGATGGAATGCATTGAAACCTAGGGAACACTCGAACAACAGCCGGTACGGGACGACTCTTCCATCTATTGTGTCTGCGGTGTTTGTTGTAACTCCAATCACGCGCAACTTCAATGAGTGGAAGGCTTTCCATGTTTGAAGGTCGGACCTTATATGCATCTAAAAGGAGGGATGTCTCTGCATCCTCACATTCTGCTTCAACCAATTTTCTTAAGATTTTTCTGCCTACATTGAGCGATACAAAAGTGCGACTACACATTACAAGTGGCAATTTGAGGAGCATGTGGCATGTTTCTTGTGCGCTAATGTCATGTTCAACCACACTCTCAGTTAACATTTTCTTTATGGCTAAATGTGTTGGCTGATCAGGATCTAAATTTGACGAAAATCTAGAAAGCATTTGGTGGTATGTTTCTGACCTTTGCTCTGCTTTGGAAGCATACTTAGCAATGTATTTGAGGACAACATGGCGAGATAGCACAGGTTGACAATCGATATTGGCTCTCCATATGGATAACATTCTTTGGATTGTGTGTGTTCAATCTATCATCATTCTGGCGGTAGGTATTTAATGTATGCGAGTCTCATCAACAAACAAAAGAGAAGTGGGTCTATTCTCCCAAGGTGCATTGTATCGGCATTGGAGGCGGTTATTTTTTTTCCGGAGGCAAGTATTTCGGAGCACTTTGTGTGGCGTTGCACTCGATTTATCAACTCCTGCAAATCTGTAGCGGTGAAATTGCAAGGATCTGAGACGAAACTAAAAGGCAAGGGTCATCCTGGATATTCCTGTGAACAAATTCCGAGTGGATGGAAGGAGGGCGCATATTCCATGCAGATATATAGGTATCAAAGAATTGTCTTGCTTTGTCCACAGATTCATTATTTGACCAGTCGATGCGATCAACGTTGGGAGCATCTCCAAGCCACAAGAAACCATGAACATGTGCGGAACCTCTATGTTGCCATTCATACCTACAGTGAAGGAATGTTAAACGTTATGTATTTAAGCAACAAATAAAGTAGAGACCAATGAAGAAATGTACCTGTACCAGTAGTCCTTGGCTTGAAGATGTTTTTCTAACACTTCTTCACGGAATATTGTGAATCTCTGATGTAAGTAAGCAGCGACACGATGTGGGTGGCTAACAATGTTTTGGGTCCTCCATTGTTGTGCGGCACGGGCCTCGGCAGGAGAAAAACCTGGCATGGTGCTATGCAGTCCTGCCATTTTGTGTCTGCTGCACTAAGAGTGAAGAAGAGTGTAGGTGCCCCTAATTGTTCAATCATGTCCGAGACCTCCCCTCTGCTCTTTGACCAAAATGTTCGTGTCCCTCGCAGGTTGGCTCGAATCTCATTAAACTCTGTGGAAGGCAATCATCAGGGAAATCATGTAGACGTTGTCGTAGTTGGCCTATAGTAGGGGGGACACCATGTTCGAGTTTAACCTCATGAAAACTGCAGCTGTAGATTGGCTCCTATGTCTCATAATAAGGTTAAGTAAAAAATACCGGAACCTAGGGTGCGATCCAAAACGATCATCATGGTAGCGCATAAGGTGGAGGGCATATTCATGCATTTGAACATCCTTCATGCGAGGTTGTTTAAACAATGTTGCACCAGTTGGAAACAAAGTTGGAAAAGCCATTGAGAAAAGGCCCTCAGTGGTGTATTCATTTATTGGCGAATTTCCGACTTCAGGCCAAGACAGGGTGTAAGGTGCAGCCCGACCATTTGAAAGCAGGTACTGTTCGATCAACTCTTCTTCAGTGCCAGTGTTTGGGTGTGAAGGAACAAAAGAGGACGACTCCTCTGGATACTCGTAGGGGTTGGAAGGAGGGTTGTCATTATCCTGTGCTTCAGAGAAGTGAGAGGCTGGAAGGTCTATAGGAATAGAATTAAGGGAGGAGGATATGTTTGTTGGTTCCGACGGGAGAGAAGAAAGAGCCTCAGTGTCAATAAGAACATCCTTATAGTAGGGGTCATGGATAATTTTATATTGAAGCGCTTTCCAAACACGGGACCTACTAACATAGAAGTCGTATTTTGTTTGTTGACTTCCATTTTTTTGAATCAACAAGAGATCCAAATCTCCTAGCCGACGAGGAAGGTATTTGGCAATGGAAGAAATGTTTTGTGGGAAACTTATTGTGTGACCTGAATATTTATATTGTCCCCGCGCATTTGTGTGACTTGTAAAATAGGATTAATGCGAGCAATCAACATTTCTTCAACTTGGGTTAAAGATTTGAGAACGGCAGGTTGAATGCCAGGATCCATATTGTTCCAAGAGGAGAAGCGGTGTCCATTTCTTTCGGACTTGCATCTAATGCATGTGTGTTTGCCTTCATGGAAAGTAGTATGTATGCCTGGGTAGTTCTCAAGACAAATGGAGCAGGTGTGGATTTGCGACAAAAGATCCAGTCTTCGGCGGAATCTACGTTGGGCATCTGCCCAAGATGGCACTGAAGTGTTTGTTTTGTGGAGCGGCACAGGGAAGGTGGAATCCTGGGTGTGATTAGCACGAAGAGTTTGGGTGGAAGGGGACGCACGTGCAGATGAATGCGAAAATGGAGGATAGTGCAGCGATGGAGAGGGTTGTAGTTCGACACAAGTTGTGCGGTTAATGCAAAGAGGAAAAGGGGAATTGTGCGATGTGGAGGGGAAAGTAGTAGGGGGAGTCATGAAAGGGGGGTGGCGACTAGTCTGGAAGGGGTTAGAACTTGAAGGCATTTGCTGGAGTTGGCGATAGCGCTCACGTCGGGAAGCATTGATTTCTTCTTTGTGCAAGGCATAAATATCTCTCCTTCTTTGTCTTTGCTCCGGGGTAGGCATTGTGCATAAAACAATCTGCGGAAATCACAAAATAAAGGTGGCATAAGAGAAGATTAAAAGAGTGCTACATTTTGTATGTGCATAAGGGGAAATGAATGCAAAAACCATTTGTAAACGCCTAGCTCATTGTAAATGTTTTATATTTTGGTAGCTAAAGGCAATAAAACAAAGGCAAAATGATTTGTTGTTGCATATATTTTTAAGGAAGCAAAGGAAGAATTAGAAGGGTGTGTATCGAGATTTTGATTAGGAAAAAACATATAGATATGGGCTCATTTTTTTTTATATAGGCACTAAGAAGGAACGAGCTAGAAAGAATAAAAAAATCCATGCGAAATATAGACAAAAAGTAAAGAAATGAATAAAGCATTCGATAATGTTAGCAAAAACTATATATATATATATAGACATTGGACCATACATTTTTTCAATTACAAAAAAGGTTTCTTTGCGATATAGATGCACATGCAAACCAGCAGTAACAACCATTAAATGGAAAACTTGGAGAGTTATAGTCTATTATAACATGCGGACAAAAGCATATTACAAATGTATCTGCGGACAAAATCATATTACAGGGTAGATATGTGCAAAAATTGAAGAAACTAAAATATAGGAAAGTGTTATGGTGCCCAGGAGAGGCCAAGTCAATCAATGACTTTCGATTCATCCAATTTAAGGGAATCAAGTATGACACATTTCAGCTGTGTATTTCCACGAAAAGTTTCTTTTTTCACAGATAGAGTGAATTTGTATTCATGGCCAATTATCTGATTTGCAATTTCCGTTGTTGCCTCGTCGTCTATGCATAACAGCTGGAGGTCCACCGCTGCAACACCCATGATTTCTTCAGCAGCTGTGTCAAATGCAGTAACCGATTGTAGCTCTCCAGAGTCATCTTGCAAGTTTATACGGAGAGCATATCTATAATCACATTGACGCACATGAGACTTGCAACTTGCACAAAACCACGAGCCATTGTTTGCTGGTTTCACTTTCTTTCGGCACTGTTTGTCACCGATTGCAAGGGGGCAAGCCATGTAGAAGAAGTTATCCATTGCGATGTCTGCAATTATAGCTTTAAGCGTAGCCCATTCATTGCTCTCTGTATTGCCCATTTGAAGTATTTCGGCAATTGTTGCCACAGGTTTTAAGCTTTGAGGAGGACCTAGAAATTTGTTCGTTACAGAAGGAGTTTCAACAGTGTAATTTTCAGAGGCAACCCAGTCGTGCAGTGTTTTAGTTTCAGGAATTTGAGGATCAACAAACCATTTTGTGCTGGAGACAGTGTCTATGGAAGCACCGTTGAAACTTGAAAGACGCGCTCGCCTTCAAAGCCAATACTGGAAGTTGCGGAATAGAAAGGTACTCCTGAAGTTCTTGAGCAAGATCATGTAAATGTTGGCCCCATAAAGTTACAGTAACACTAAATCCGGACATGTCCTTCAATTGCAAGCTTCTTCGTTTAGTTTCACTGTTATCTCGTCTACGGATAGTGGAGCAAGGAGAGATTGCCAAAACAATGCCAATAACGTCAATGAAGGAACCAACAGGTTTTGCAGGTATATCTTTGATTCCTGTGAAGTGAAAGTTATGCAAAGGAATTGTGGCATTATCGACAAGCAACGGAGAGATAGTGGACGAAGCTTGTAGGAATATCTCAAATTCGTTGTTAAGGTGGTTGTAACCTGGTTTTGCATTCCCTATCCTTCCATTCGTGATGGTGTATAAGTTTCCAGCCTCAATTTGTCCAAAAAACTTTGTTGCAATTTCGTTGAAGCATGTAATGCGTATTTCCCCACCTTCACAGTCCACAAAATCAAAGCCGAAATAAGAGCCGGAGCCATTTGTATTTGCATACTCCTTTAGTGTTGTTTTCCCAAGGGCACGACCTTCAATAGACCATGTACGCATGGTTGTATTCAGTGCACTTATTTTTAGAGGCATTCTTGAATTGTTAGGCAGGCCTATTTTCTTCTGGGGAGGTGTTTGCGGGACCAGACTTCCGACGGCTCCATGGTGTGCATCATCGTTTGATTGCTTTCCGCGAATGACACTGGTAGGAAGAGGAGTGGGAGCACCAATTTGTGGATGTGTTTGTATCACAACTTCCAGGTCGGAGACAAGAATAGTCCTGCAAAGGATGAAAGTAAAAAGGGACAAAAAATTCAGTGTATATAAAAGAAACGAAAGTGGAGCATACAGGCACAAAGGAAAATGGGTGCTTACAATTCATGTTTTATCATTCTGCAAAGGGTTTTGCATAGGCGAACAATGGTTCCGTGTTGTAACCGAGCATCTAATATCTGGCTTGCAAATTTCGAGGGCAAAAGAGCTGTTTGAAAGTGCACACCATCGGAGAGATGCACGCGATGTTGGAGCTCGGTGTTCAACGTAGATTGAAGGGGACAAATGTTGAGAAGTTGGACTATTGGTTCTGCATTTGCACTCCCCTCAATCAACATGGAGATGCCAGCATTTGTCAAAGGTGCAGTCATGACGAAGATTGTTGTTTAACAACAAATGCGTGTCTGCACAGCGTACAAGTCCGCACCACAATACTTATAAATTTGGCGGAAAATCAAAATAAATACAAACCTTAATGTGAAAAGAATTTGGAAAGTGGGCAATCTTCTTCTAAATATTTATTTGCAGGAAAGTAAAAAGTATGCATAGGAATTTGTGTTCGAACTTTTTTAAACAGTGTAAAATCCTTGAACGCTAATAGAAATATTCATCTGATTGAATTACATTAATAGAAATACTTGTTATAATTTAAGAAAGAATTTTTTTTGGGGTGACATTAATAGGGGTCAAATCATTTCATCTTAGGTTCTCTACATTTTAGATTTCATTTCAAAAATATCTATTTAATTTAAATACCCTAAATAATATTTACAAATTTGATGCCTAACCGATAATACATCTTTTTAAAAATTATATTTACACCTTTGATTATTCATCTATATTATCAAATTACAACAATAAACTTCTTATTTTGATTTAGTAGATATTTGCTTTTAATCATGACATTAATTTTTGGGGTACATATGTTCGAAAATTAGGTTATTTTTAAAGAAATTACATCCTCAAGGAAAATTCCTTTTTAATATTATTACTCTAAATAATATTTACAAATTTGATATTATAAGCAAATAAAATTTAAAAAATTGGCATATAGTTACACATTTGATATTATCTATATTATCAAATAACAATAAACTACTTATATATATAATACTATACATTGATATAAGCATCTACAATCACATGATATGCTCAAGAATAAAAACTTCCATATAAAATTTTCTTTTTTCCAATTGATGAAGAGTAAGGCTATTTATGTTGATTTTTAATTGTACATTATAAAATTAGCTATAAAAGAAATTTTGGACTATTTGAGCGCCGAAGTCCAGTCCTCATTTCGCTGTGCTTTGTCATAGGGTGTTCTTTGCCTTGTAATACAGCGAACATCTACAATGAATAATTAAAACTATACAGCCAAATATTTTAATCTTTCCTCAAGAACAATTTTTACTTGCATTAGTGATTAGAAATTTTGAATGTATTCCCAAATGAGAACAAAGGGTTTTCAATCTTGTTGTCTTTTTGTTAAGCTATTTAGTAATGCTCCTTCCTCAGCATAACTTTAGGTTAGTTCAAAAAATGAGAATGATAAGCAAAAGCTGAGAATTAATCTAGTGTTATAGCTATTTACAAGGGTTATTCTACAATAGTAAGTTCCTCTTTCACATTTTGAATTTGCAGCTAATCTAATTGTAACAATTATTGATAGCAATGACATCTTTAAAAGAATGCAAGAGATGCATTTTACAAGCTCAACAATCCAAGGGAACAAATTCAAGCCTATGTTTTTGATGGTAAAATTTTCATACATTTCCTACTGTATTTCTAACTTTCACCATTTCTTTGTGGAAGACAATACATGTACTGTGTTGATAGGAATGAAAATTGTCCCATAGGAAAAAAAATTATTGAGTCAAAATTATTATGAGTGGAAATTCTAAGAAACTAAAGAATGTTTAATTGACAACAATGTTATCATGTCAGAATCATTATTAATGAAATCTAACCATATATCGGAAGAATCATTGTTTGATCAAGGCCTTATGACAATCAAAGAGTTGGAAGAGATGGTTTTTTCCGTTAAATGATTTCCAGCTGGCCGGGAGGTCCAACTTAAAGGAATCCCTGTTGTCATGTTAGCTCAACCATAGAGATGATTTTTATAGTGAGTTTTGTTGTCTCATTCCTAGTAATCTCAAGCACACATTCATAAAATGGGTCATTTCAGCTTTAATTGCATAGAATTCCAGCTATTGTGATTGAGATCTGGTATGAAACAGACATGGTAGTTATGATTGTATTATGATTGTAGTTATGAGCAAAATAGTTGAAAATTTTTGCCATTTTTTCTTTCTTGATACACCTAGAGGAATATATGCTAAATGATAGCTTATGGAATGTGAGATTAATAATCTTTGTTATTTTACTTTTCCTTGATCACAAAGAAACATGTTATTATAGAAAAGCTGTAATTGTGGAATTTAACATGAAGCGGCTTGTTAAGACCACAGGGATCTTTTAAAAATAGAACCTAATCATGGCACAAACAATTTGGAAAAACTGACTCTACTATGAGTGTAGGAGGATGTTGAACGCCACATACTTTTATCAATAGCAAAACAAAGATTAAATAATAAATATAGAATTGTGATTGGAAAAAACAACCAATTAAAGCATAGAAACTTCACTAGCAATAACCACTATAAAACCAAAAACAGATAAACCATTTAAAATGTTTATATTAAATTTCCAGCTGTGGAAATACCATCATAACGCAAGCCATTGTATTAATATCATTTTGAGTAAGGAAAGGTTTCACAAATTGACCTAAATGTTTAAGCCACAAACCACATGACTGATTCAAAGCAATATCAACTATTGTCTAGAATATATTTTTGCTCATTGCATAAGCATTTGTAGACTATTGAAAAGAATATAAAAACAACTTGGTACAAATACTTCTTACAAATTACGTGTACATTACATGGCCTGATTACATGGCCTAAATTCATCATGTTTGATTATGTTTGAGAAAAAAATTGAATATTTTACTAAAAATTTGTGAATATTCCTATAAGATTTCTCACATGGATAGAAAAATTTACAAAACCATGATTGGTCTACTTATAGGAATTTTCCATTTGTCATGGATAAAAGGCTGCAATGTTTTTGAGAACAGAACTTGAGTTTTCTCGAAGTGCATCTTTGCCAAGTAGTTGATAGTTGGTAGGAACTGTCCCTGGAAACACTTCAGGGAATGCTGATCTCGACTAATTAAACATACACCCAAACAAGAGCATGATTGAAAAAGGTACTCCAGCAATCCTTTAACATGTAACATAGAACAAAATCTATTATTATCATGGCATTCCTTGAGATCACATTTCTTCGAGGTATTCTATCAATGGTTCATGTGCATTTTAAAGAAATTCATCCAAATAAAATTTTTCGAGGCATTAATCAGCAATTGGCTCATTAGAGATCACGTTTGTGGGAACACGGAGATGTGATTATTTTTAGAAATACTTATGAATATTCACGCCAAAAATAATCTGAACAGTAACACTTGCTGCCCCTCCGATTTACGAATAATAAAATACATGCATTAAAGAGTTTGACCAAGAAAATGATGGGACAGTTTGCCATGGAATACAATTATTGCAAACCATACATAAAACATGGTTATTGTCAGAAGGCTGTCATAATTTCACCATATGCAAGAAGGGAAAGCAAATAAAATGAAAATTCAATATATAAACATCCAAATCAACTAAACTATTGTTCACATAACATTAACCATCATTTGATTGATAGACCATACATAACCACTGGAATAATTTGGAAACATGCACTCTGTACTAACATATCATTTTTCTTTAAATAAAACTTGTCATCTTGATCAAGATAATGCTTAACGTCCTACTGAATAAGGCAATGTCATTTAGATATATTTAAATCAATAAATTTAAAATTTGAAAATGTATAAACCTTATTTTAACAAAATAAAACTTCACATGTTTAGCAAAATTTTTTATCATAAAACTTTCAATATCTCCTTCTGATAACAGTTTTAATCAATCACTTATTTACAGCGCCCAAAAATTGGCATGTATAAGCACATAGCATCCTTTATTACAGTATAAGAGAAGCATATGAAGTTATTAAGATATAGCTAGAAGACGGATAATATGATGATAGGAAAGCTAGTTAAATGCAAAACAAAAGAAACTATGAAATGTATCTTTCTAAAGGTTTTTTTACATTAAAAAGATTGAGAAAGTGGCAATTGTACAATGAAGCAAGTCTCAAAGTTAAGGAAGTAAGAGCTATAAAAACATAAGACAATGTTTTTTCGATCGAACAACTTAAAGAGCACACAGTAGATGTTTGCAGCATATAACCAGCTAAATTACTTTTATGTACAAAAGTTTAATGGAGCATGTCAGTACTAGTTCTCATTTTTTTTTGGCATTTCCCTTTTTTCCCTTCTTGACATTAGCAAGTTTTTGGCCCGATGTGGTTTTTTCCCTCCAGCATGTATTGCCTCTGCAGTTATTCCCATCTTTTTCAGTTTGTGAGCAGGTTCGTACTGCACAGCATCTTCAGGATGATCATATGCAAGGCCAAACCCCCTCGAGTTGGGGCCCGCCGTACGGAACTTGGAAAGGTAAAGAGGGCAGGAAGGATGCAGTGGAGACGTTCTCTAACCAATTCAGCGATCACAGGTTTTGCCGGTTTCGGTTGCCTACAATGGAGCACATTGACCACAAACTTTGTTCGGTTAAAAGCATCTTCCCGTTCCAAGTGCGGAGTAGTAATTGTCACACCGTGTGGAGGAAGAACAATTGTATTCCGTGTCTTCATTGCTGCAATTTCACAAGCAACCCAAAGCAACAGGAATGTAAAAAAATAATTATGTAGAAATTATGCAAGCCTCGATAAGTTCCATGCCGGAAATGAAAGCCAAACACATTTTTTTTGTTGCGGAGCACCAACAAGGAATCAAAGGAAAAATTGGTGTGTCGTTTGTTTTGGCAGGCAGCTTTAAAAGCCTTGCCAATGGACAGTCTAACACCCAATAATGGGCGTTCCGATGCGGCATCCCAGGGGCAAGAACCCCTCAGCACACACCGAATCCTGCCATCGGCGAAGGCGCATGCCCCTTCATGCCGCGGTTGAAGATCGAAAGCAAAGAAATAGTGTTTTCATGCAACACATACAACAGTAAGATGTTTTAAGATAGACAAATTAACCCACATAATTAAGTATTAATGAAATTGTGGAGTTCTGTAAACTGAAAGGAAATAACTTCACATCCAATCCTACTCCTATATAACTTCCACCAACCTCTACTAATCCACAACCAAGGGGGAAATACAATAATTAGAAAAACATGAATCAAATAAAATAGATACTAACACTCCTTGAATACTACCTACTGATTCAACAACGGTGGCCTTGTGCTCTATTTAGAAGTTGTCAAATGCCACGTAAACTATGTGTGCTCTACCCATATCATTGATTGCGGTCTCTAACATAGGGGCATTCTCCTTATCTATCATTGAGAGTCTCTATGGGATTAACCTGAAATAATGATCTCTTCTTCCACAAATATAGCATTTTGCCTTGTTCTACCTTTAACCCTGTTGAGCACTACCTACCCTTTGGAAGCTTTACCCACTAGAATTTATGCAAACTGTTCTAACACATCCGACAAGTATCTCTAGATTTATGCACACACAATCAAAAATTACTATTCTGGCAAACTGCAATCCATCTGTTTCTTTGTATAACAACTATCTTTATATAAACAATTCCATGCAAATACTGTAAACTATCTATGTGTGCTTCCTGTATTATCATAAGCTGTGTTTCCCCAGATCAACGAAATAATATTCTGAGACGAGAGGTAATGCAAAATACTATCAAATAAAATTTGGATCACTAACACAGAAAAGCGAAATCTCAGCAGCATACCGGTTTAGCTTCAAAACTACATTCCTCAAAAATTACAGTCAACAATATGATGACACCATAGGAATTGTGACAATGGATAGGAATAAATAATAAAAGCTGATGTGAACCATTATACAAGAATTTATTAAACCCACAACCAACTATTAGTTAAGTCCAAAAAAACACTTGGGATTTAAAGCAAGAACTAGCTGAAAGTATATCAAACAATATGCAGTGCTGAAAACAGAAAATTTGATGAGTCCAAAAGGTCAATATACTCGATCACTTGATAAAACTACCATACAGTATGTTCTTAGCGATGAAATGGAATGCTTTGCTTTACCAAAAAAGCACACTAATGAAAGTGACAACTCGTTGTTCAAAATCGGAACATCCATCTATAGGCTTATGGAATTTTGTGAATACCAAATTTAACTCACTCTTTTAGAAGTATTACAGGAAAGATTAATTGGAAGATGTAAATTCAAATCAATTAGTCACATTTGAACAAGCAACCAATACAAAGACAGCCCAAAAGCACCATAAGCAAACACAAAGCAAGTTTAAATTACAACCCATGCACAACATGGGTCTCGCATGACTAAAGCACTCGGAGAGAGTAATTACCATAAGCTAGTTATAATGGCCATGAATAAATAATTTTTAAATTTTACTTACAAAATGCACATAGCTACAACTACTTGACGTTACTTAGAAGACTCAAAAAGATTTCTTGGTTGTAACCGGGGAAATGAGCGATGAAAAAATTACACGGAAGGAATGATGTCTTTTGGTTTTTAGGCATTTTGGATCGATAAATAAGCACACTGTCATTTTTTGCAAAGTAATTGTATGCACAATTTACTAAATAAACACAATTTCTCGGTTTAAGTAATTTCCCACCAATTTACCAAAGTTGCTAAACACTCTTTTAGAAGCATTACAGGTTTAAAGATTAATAGTTTTCAATGAAAACTTAGTTGAAGATCCAAACCAAATTCCACCACTTAATTTGATCCCGTGAAATTCCTCTTTTTCTTTTGCACGTGGCATTAGCTTCGGAGCCCAAAACATTCAGAGATGGGATGTAGGTTGGTAAAAGCTAGGAATCAAAACAAACCAAAATGGCAAAAATAACACACATTTCTAACAAATTCAATACAGCAAAACAAAGTATACAGGTCAGGTTTGAACGTAATGCAATGCAAATGGAGGCATTGCAATACCAAAGGATGACGGAGGAGCAAGCGAGAATATGATCAATAAGCTTTGCAATACCTTGGAATTTTGTGAATACAAGGATTTCACAATGGAAGAAAGAAAAACTTGGAAGATGTAAATTCAAATCAAAACGTTAGTCACATTTGAACAAAACCAACACAGCCAAAAGCACCAATAAGCACTTATTGACAAAGATGGGACAAAATTACAGAGCTCCTCTGTCTCATCCTTAGTAAGACACAGACTTAAGTTTAACCCCTCATTTTTGACACAAACAACATTTCTCGGACAAAGACAAACTTCATAAGGAGAAACACTCATACAGTATTGAAAAAGACTTGAAATTCTATCAATACCCAACTGGCACAGTGCACACTCCCTTACTTACACTAAGACCAAGACTTACTCTAGTATTTCCAACCATATTAATGTATATTTGCTTGTAACTCTGACATAAGTTTGAACTCCTCGAATTACACAAATTTATTACACGGACAAGGAATTTTTCATAAGAACAAACACCCATACACTTTAAGGAAAGAATTAACATTCTGTTCAAACCCAAATTGATACAGCTTATCCAACCTTTACAAGTCCAGGCAAATTTGCACAAGAATAAAGTGACAAGGGGACAACGAAACCCAGTCAGGCAAAAAAATTATCTAGGCACCCCAATAATCCTAGAAATAATATTTGAATAGGAACACAGCAATCCACAGAAACAGCGAAATGAGGAACCAGAGATGGCACAATTAAGCTGTACAGACAAGGGCAAGCAGTTGCCCTGAAGTTTGAACAGATACTATTCTTGAAAACCATAAGGTTGTTTTTTGTAGTTATCATAGAATGAATACTATGTTACCAGTACACGTTCAAATTTAAGTACAGGGTTCAAAACTCATTTTATCATCATAAGATTATTTCTTGTGGTTATCATAAATGAAAGGCAACTAATACTAAAATTATACGCAACTTTAAAAAAACAACAAAAACACTACTGAATCGATTATTTTCCTGGTTATAGGTTCATTTCTCCTAAAAACAACAAAATTAACCCCTTTATGTAGCGCTTTTATGCTTAAAAAACAACAAAAACACTACTGAATCTATTATTCTAAGCATTTAATGAGTGGAGACATATGATACAATAGATACATTTATAATCCCTCGAAAATAGGAATTCACTGATTCAGTCACAGTCACTGATCATCGCCAAACTCCAGCAATTGGGTCATTGGAACCAGATGCAGTTGGACTTAGCAGCAATTTACCTTGTACGATGTGTTCATATTTTTTAATATGTTGTAACATTTTTCTCTTTTTTTTACTTTTGTTTTGCTTTTTATATTTTCAATCTGCGTATTATGATTTTTTTTTACTATTTTTAACTAAGTGATTATGTTCTTTTCAATCGATGTTTTTTACTTTATATTTTTAAATGTGTTTCAACATTTTTCTCACTTTTCTAATTTAATCAATGTTTTTTTTTCTTTTTAGATTTTTTTGATCTGTATTTTTAATTTTTTTAATCTCTACTCTTTTTGTTTGCTTATACCCACTGTTTTTACTCTTTTTAATCAATCTTTTTTTTCTTTTTGTAAATTTTTTTGATCTGTATTTTTAATTTTTTTAATCTCTGCTCTTTTTGTTTACTTACCCCACTGTTACTCGTAGCAGAACTGTTTCAATTATATATGAACACTAGAAATACACTGGCAGTCTGACTCCGGTACCAGAACCGTGCAGTCATGGGTATGGGTATGGGTATGGGTATGGGTAGGCAATACCCAGTAAAGACGTCTTCTACTGGATGATTCTACTCGGATCAACACTGTTTTTATTATGGATGAACACGAAGTACACAGGATCCAGTACCAGATCCATGCAGTTATGGGTAGGGATATATCCAAAGACTCCAAACCCTTGTGCCCTTACGCAGAATTAGAAGCAAAAGAAATCAGTTTCAAAAAACGAATCCCTACAATACGTGTCAATCGGCCAAGAAAAAGAAAAATCAGAATCCCTACAAAGTATACAGGTCAGTTTGATGTAATACTGTAAACAGATTTAATATTTCACACAAAATTAAAACAAAACAGGATGCGGCACCAGGCAATAACTATACACATTACAGATGTAGAAGATGCAAAAATAATTACCCTCTTCTGTAAATCGCGGCTGTGATGCTGGATGTCTTCCCCCAGTCACGCAGTCTCCAAGTCCAAGCACACTCAACAGGGAAAGAACAATAAAAACGGATTGTAAAGACACTCCTCATTACAAACAGCAAAATCCTTCGCGAAACCCTAAAAATGTCATGTCGTTTTTAATAACCCTGATCACCCACCAGTTAAAAACAACCACGAGTTTAGTTGCATACGAGGCGGCGACCATACTACTTTGTTCGCCGTGCTCATCGTGACGATGGTAAAAATGGTAAAATAGTAAAATTTAAAAGAAATAAAATTCATTAAAAATAAAAAATTAATAAACATTAACAAGAAAATCATAAAAAATTATTGAAAATTAAGAAATACATGCCATTAATAAAAACAAAATTAATAATAAAAATTAAGTATTATTATCAAAAATCATGGAATTTAAAAAATTTAATACAAATTAAAATTGATTAAGAAAAATAAATAAAAATAAAAAACAAAATTCATAAAAATTAAAAAATATTACAATTAAAAAGTAATAAAATTCATTAAAAAATAAAAAATAACGAAAAATAAATAAACATTAACAAGAAAATCATAAAAATTATTGAAAATTAAGAAACATATTAATAAAAACAAACAAATTAATAAAAATTAAGAATTAATAGAAATCAATTAAAATTATTATTAAAAATAAAGAAATTAATAGAAATTAAAAATAATCACTAATTAAGTTGATAAAAAAAAATTAAATCAAAATTAAAAATTATGAATAATAATATCCATAAAATTAACCCAAAAAGATTTATAAAAATTAAAAATTAAATATAACAAAAATTAAGAATTAATTAAAATTAATTAAAATCAAAATTAAGAATTAATTAACAAGAAAATCGTAAAAAATATTGAAAATTAAGAAATATATTAATAAAAACAAATAAACAAATAAAAATTAAGAAATAATTAAAATTAAAATTAAAAAAAAAACTAATTAAATTTACTAAAAATAAAAATTACAATTAAAAAAGAAAATGAAAATCATGAAAAAATAAAAATTAATAGAAATTAAAAAAAAAATCACTAATTAAAATTGATAAAAAAATTAAAATCAAAATTTAGTAAAATTATAATTATGAATAATAATATCCATAAAATTAACCCACAAAAATTTATATTAATTAAAATTTAAATTTAAAAAAAAATAAAAACTTATAAAATTTACTAAAAATTAAAAAAACTTATAAATTAAGAAATACGTCAAAGTAAAACATGAACATCCACAATTAATTAAAATTGAAAACTAATAAATTTTTTTAATAACAATTAAAAAAATCTTATAATTTAAAAATACGTCAAAGTAAAAATTGAAAATCCACAATTAATTAAAATAAAAACTAATAAATTTTTGAATAACAAATAAAAAATCTTATAAATTAAAAAATACGTAAGTAAAAATTGAAAATCCACAATTAATAAAAATTAAATAATGAATAAAAATAATACATAAAAATTGAAAATCCACAATTACTAAAAACTAAAAATGAATAAAATAATAAAAATTAAGAATTTAACTAGCAATTGCAAATGAGTTGCAAGTTACGCCGGATAGGGAATGAGATTTGTGTATGCAATATAGTATGGGTACAAAGTGAAGGTGGTTTGTGTTTGTATTGCATTACAAGTGGCGTTTGCGTATATATGTGTACAACTCTTAACTGATTTACTGTTGGAGTTCACCAATGGGTCCTAGATCGGGGTATTGTTTTGTGCGCATGATGGGGGAAGGAGTATTTCCATGCCTTGTCCGCCGTGTGACAATGATGTGTTGAAAAGTCTTTTCTCCTCCTCCTTGCGTGGTTTTACGTTCTTGGTATATCTCATTCGTGCGTAGCGTTCAAACGTAAAAGCTGGTTGGATTTGTAGATCGTTGATGGCACGAACTCTTGACATTCTTTGTGAATGTTAGTCCTTGGCGGTCAGCGTTTCCGATGTCTCTGTGGCCTTGTCGAGGTTAGGCCTGTGATTTGTGGATGGTAAGGCCCCCAGACATTTTTAGTGGGATTTGGCGACGATTTCCACGTGTGACGGGAGGTAGGGGCAAGTGTGTTGGGTTGAGTATGTCCCATGGGGGCCTTTGGTAGTGTTTGAAGTTGTGCACAACAAAGGATGGCAAGTCTGGTGGTTGTGTTTACGGGTTGTACACGATATCATCACTTGCCGGAGTGCACCATTAACCAAACTGAGCTAACCCATAAGTTAGATGTCAACATGACCTCTTGTCCTGTGCGTAGGAAAACTCACAGGGTCTAGTTGAGTGTCGTTGATGTCACGAGTCGAGTTATGTTTGCTTTGTTCTGCGATGCTCATTGCACGGTTGTACGTCTGAGGATTTTAGCATTTGTTTATTGTGCTTGTTTGCTTTAGGTCCTTTGTTGCGAATAGGTGCTTCTCGGTCATGAACATGGATTGCTCAGGTAGACATGCACGACTTGATACGTGACATGAGAAGAGACCAATCCTTAACGGTTTATACTTCGTTTCGATGTTGGTCAACATTTCTCTGAATTCAAGTTGTGTCGAGTTTAATCCTTGTTGCACAAGTTTGTGTCGAGGTGATCACGGTATCAAAAGCATGCCAAAGGGAGCTTCCTACTTTGTTGCCTACATATAATGGTACATCGTTGACCGGGGGGAGCTGGCCTAAGTCTCCCACCAAAATCATTGAGCAATTACCGAACGCGTGGTTACTATGTCGGGGGAATGCCTCACGAAGTCTTTTGTTGATGTTGTGTAACATTGTAGGACCTATAAAGCTCATTTCATCTATGAGTATATAACGTATGGGACTCATACGCTCTTGGAAGATTGCTAGGGCTTGTCCTTCGAGAGGTTTCATGTCGGATATGGGTATTCGGAGGGAAGAATGTATAGTGGATGATTTTATATTGAATGCAGCAATACCTGTTGGGGCTAGTACAAGGAGGGAAGATTTTAATTTGCCAGCCATATTTTTAAGCCCATTTCTTATGCATTGTATGAGGTATGATTTTCCTGTACCAGCGGTTCCCTGAATGATCATCTTCAATGGTGGGTGTTCTCCTTGTTGAGTTGCATGTGAAAGCACAATTGAGTAGGCAAGGTGTTGGTTTGATGATAGTTGCGAGTGTCTAAATGGGTAGGTGGAGTAACAACTGGTGGCGAATTTTCAGTGCGGGCGATGTCTATGAATTTAGGTGCACTTATTTGTAAGGCAGCAGGGATTGAATGAACCTTCCAATCGTGGTTAATGTCAAAGTCACGGAGGCCTATCATGTCTAGATCATCAATTGTTGTATTGAGTGTTGGGTGCATGCGGGATATATGCTCCCATTCAAATAGTTGTGCGTGCAGTGGATTAGATCCTTGCGAGTCATTGTCGTCGCTACTTGCCCCAGGTGCAATTTCTTCTAGAGTAGTGGCTCTATTAACATGTAAAGGGGCGTAAGAGTTTTTCATCTTTTCCCAATGGTTAGTTATTTCAGATGTGGAGATGCCAATGTCTGTTTGGATATGCCGAAAGGGCTTATAAAGTAGAAGCTCTGTCCAGCAGAAATCCTCATAGTGTATCGCATCTGGGGTTGGGACATCAGTGTATCGGGGGAATACGCGGACGACAGCAGGGGTTCTTCTTTGTAGCCATTGAGTAACTTTCCTTTGGCTGTTGTAGGACCAGGAACGAGCAGCTTCAAAGAGGGAGGTGTTCTCTAATTGTGTAGGGCGTTTAATGTATGCATCTATGAATGAAGGGAATTGGAATGTGTTTCCTAGATGCAGGAGGACACGTTTGAATACACCTGCTTTACCGATAGGGTAATAAATGTTCGGCTCTGTTGGAAAGGGGAGTTTTTGTAACATGTGGCATGTTTCTTGTGCACCAATGTCGATTCGACAATAGTTTCAGAGAGGAATTTGCTGTAGGCCGTCTTTGCAGGGTGATCGATGCTAACTTCATTAGATATCCTTGTTAGCATGTGATGGTAGCTTTCTGATTTCTTCTCTGCCTTGGCTGCATATTTTGCAATGTATTGTAAGACCGCATGTCGTGACACAACGGGCGATCGACATTGGCTCGCCATAGTGCTAGCATGTCTGAGTTGTGTATGTTGACCCGTGCATCATTGCGTGCAGGGGTGTACTTTTTTTTACCGGTTTCATCTAAGCCCAAGCTCGAATACTCTTGGAGTGGCCAAGGGGCTTTATATCTACATTGAAGTGTCCCATTTTTTTTGTGCAAGCAGGTTGCCTCACTACATTTTGTGTGGCGTTGCACGCGGTTCAACAAGTTCTCATAGTCAGCTACTGGGTTGTTTGTAAGTATCCCGTATGTGTCTAACAAGCACGGGTCATCTTCCTGTGAACGATGTATCTGACGTTCTCCACTCTCAGGGCCCCTTGGATTCCATGCAGTTACTAATTGGTCGAAGTAAGTCTTCGCCGCATCAAGATCACGGGGGTTGTCCCAGTTTAGGTCCTCCATGTTTGGTGCATTTGGAAGCCATATAAATCCGTGGATATGAGCCGAGCCTCGGTGTTGCCATTCGTACCTGTATTTTGCACAAAGAGGGTCTAGCTTGGTAAATGGGGTAGGCGGGGTATTGTATTAAAATCTAAATGGTAGTGAGCTCACCTGTACCAGTAGTCAGTGCAATGCATTTTTTTTTGAAGCACCTCCTCGCAAAATATTGTAAATCTTTTTTCCATGTATGCAGAGACGATATGGGGGTGCATGTTCAAGTTCACGTTTCTCCACTGCTGGCTTGTTGTTGAGGGTGGCGTCGGTGTTCTGGCATTGCTTTGTGTAAATCAGGCCATTTAGTATCTGCTGCACTTAAAGTGAAGAAAAGTGTAGGGCTTTCTAGTTGGGTTATCATATCTGTGAGTTCATGTCTGCGCTTGCACCAAAATGATTTAGTTCCTCGCAAGTTGGACCCAAAGCGCATTAGTTGCTTTCTGCCATGTGGGCATCCGGGTAGTGTGCAAGTTCTTTGGCGTATCATCGAAAGCTGTGGTAGGCAAGTTGTCGCCTATATTTTTTGTGAAAAACAGAGATGTTGATTGGCTTTTGTGGCGCAACATAATGTTGAGAATGAAATAACGAAAGCGCGGATGGCTTCCAAATCTATTATCATGGTAACGTAGTAGGTGTAGTGCGTATTCATGCATGTGAACCCTCTTGATGCGTGCTTGGTGGAACAATGCAACCCCCATGTTGGGAACAATGTTGGAAAAGCCATAGATAGCAAACCCTCGGTGTCGTATTCGATACGTGCCAGGGGGCTGAACCATGTGTGGCCACTCAATTGAGTGTAAGCGGAGTTTTTTCACGCTTCGATGAAATTTGTTATTTGGTCAACTTCTGAAGTGGGTGGAGGGAGGAGGACACAAAGATGATGGTTTTCGCTCGTGGGTATTTGGTGGGGAGCTTGGCGAAGCTCTTACCGTGCATTGTGCTTGACATTGTCGGCGATAGTTGAATTGAAGTGTGGTAGGAAGTAGATATATCGATCTTGTGATGTGGTAGGGAATGCACGATGCGGGGTGGTCTAGGACAACATCCTTGTAGTAAGGGTCATGAGCTATTTTGAATTGCAATGCGGCCAAAACACGAGATCTGCTTTACAAAGCAATCGTAAGCTTTATTTGTTGCTCGATTCTTCGGATGATTAAGATGTCCAAGTCTTCGGCGCGCCCGAGGCAAGTGTTTAGTTATGGATGAAACTTCTTGGGGGAAGCATATGGTGTGGCCCCTATATTTGTATTGGCCACCTACAGCGTGAGTCACTTGCAATATTGGGTTGACCCTTCTTTATTAGCATTTCCTCAACTTGTGTAAGTGAAGATAACACCTTAGGTTGCGGGCCTGGGTCCATGTTATTCCAACTTGAGAAGCGGCGATCATCCTTTTCAACAATGCATCTGTGACAGGTGTGGGCACCTTTGTAAACCCTTGTACGTAGCCCAACATATAATTCATTACAACATGAACATGTGTTTGGAGGCGGGAGGTGATCTATTCTTTGGCGGAATTGGCGTTGTGTATCTTGGAGTGAATGCGTATTTGGTGTGTGATCTTCGAGCAGGTTGGCATGGTTGGCTATATAGACTGGTGCCTTTGTGTTCAGCTTTTGTCGTTTCATGCAAGCTATATGGCGGCGTTGCTCATTGAGGTTGTTTTTGTTGGCTGCATACCTCAACCGAGCCTTTGCATTTTTCTCAGTCCGTGTTAGGCCTACAAAAAATGAGTTAAAAAGGTAACAGTAATTAGGTATAGAACGTAGTTAATGCGAGCAAAAAAGAAAAGTTCTTTTGTTTGTTTGGAGTGAAGTGTAACAATGTATGTTGACAGTATTTGCATTGCTAGTATAAAGTGACTTTGATTGCACCCGAATATGTGTATTATAAAGACATATTAAGAACACAGAGTGGTGTATAAATATAGGAAAACTTGAGCACAACATGCGTTAATATTAAAGGTTATATAACTTATGAATGCAAAAACCTATATGTGGAGTAGGTGGTATGGTAAGTATGTATTGGTAAGTTGCGCATATTGTGTGGGTACAGTATAATATGTTTTCTGAGGTAGTGTAGGATCTTTTTGATCAATACATAGTTAAGGTGTTGCGAGGAATGCATCTAGTGGGGATTCCTGCATGCTGGAAGTCGTGTCCTTAACTGCAGCGACAACAGTGCACTGGGCTTTCTCTTCTGATCTGTAGACCTCTAGCTTCGCGGATATTGTGAACATGTAGCGGTGGAACAGAATTGGCTTAACAACAGGCCAAAACTTGTCAGGTGTTGGTGCAAGAAGTTGTAGCTCTTGTGCTGATATACCCATGATTGATGTAGCAACCTCATCAAAAGCAGTTACCCATGTTGTTGATGTGCCATCCTCAATGATGAAGTGTAATGCATATTTGTAGTCACAATGAGAGACGTCGTGCTTGCATTTTTGGCAATACCAAGAGGAGTTTGCAGTTTGATCAAGTTTTTTCTTGCATTGCTGGTTGTTAACAATTGATGTGCATGCTGGATAGCTGAAGGAGGACATATTAATGTGTATAATTGTTGCTGCGGTGGAGAAGGTGAGCGGTTTACCTAGTTGCGAGGAGGATTTGATGCCTGCAATATCGGTTTTCTCAATTTTTCCAATACTCACTGAAGGGTATGCAGTTGTAGAGGCGAGCGAAGTAAACCATGCACGCAATGCATGAGCCTCAGGTATATCAGGATCTATGAAGATTTGTGTATTAGGGCCTGTGGCCAATGTTGTTCCTTTGAAAGTTGTAGTTTTTGCTCTCTTAATTGCTAGAACTGGTCGGATTGATGTCTGTGTAGCACATAATTCACTTAGAAGTTTGCCCTCATTGTCACTAAAAGCGCCCCATAACGTTGCCTCAATACATAGTGCCGAGTTATCACTTAGTACGACTGTGCGTTTGTGGCTGAAAGTACTATCACTTTTCCTGATAGTGGAGGGGGCGGTAATGGATAGTGCAATAGCTAGTAGGTCAATGGTGGATTTGGCGGGGGTGGAGTTGATTTCTGCTATTGTTTTGAAGCGGAAAAGATATTGCGGTATGTTTACGGACTGGTTTGTACTAAGCTTTACAGAGGAGTCCAAGTCTAGGATGATGTCCCAAGGAGTTGTGGAGTTGTTGTAATCTTTTTTTGCAGGCCGCAAGGTGCCTCCTTTGATTGTGTATGTTTTACCTAGTTGTATTTGGTTGTAGTAAGAAGTTGCAGCTAGGTCGAAAGAAGTCACCACTATATCTGAGTTGCTTTTGTCGATAATGTCGAAGCTGAAAACCTGCCCTGTGCGTTTTTCCGTGTTGTAGTTGTTTAGGTTGCCTTTTTGGATGACCCTGCCTTCAATAGTCCAAACGCTTTGGTAAGGGTTTAACGATTTAATTGGCGTGAGTTGCATGCAGTGTGCGGGCGGCCTTCACGAGTAGCGGTGCCCAGAAGTATGCATGCGGGATGTCGGCAGTGTACGGCCAGTTGGGGAGGAACAACGTTGGGGGCAATGGAGTCTGCGATGCTGGTGGTTCCTAAACAATAAAATAAAATGGAAATGAATTAGCAAATGGGGTAATGTTAAGTACGAGGGAGCATGCGCTAAACCATAAAGTGGGGAAACCAAGTTATGGCCCACGTAAAGTGTTTTTTTAGAGAATAAGCACATAAAGATATGTACAGAAGGGAAGATGTTTATATTACACAATAGTTTATACGCTCATTCTTTAAGTAAAGTACGAAACATATGTACAACAACTCTATTTTATATATCGTAATTGGAATTACACAAAACTTTTGACGACGGTTTCAAAATGGAACATGTACACCATATTTATGCAAGTATAGGTTTATCAAGTTAGGCCTTCAAAAAGAGATTACTGTGGGGTAGGATGAAAGATGTGGGCATATGTATGAGCAGTGCAAGGTCGTAGTAGGGGTGAGGTAGGGACTTAAATTAAAGGGATGCAAGATAAGCTTTGAATGCAGCTCTAATGGAGTGTTCCTCGCCGCCGTAGTAATCTTGGTCGTAGTTGGCGAACGAAGAAGAAAGTGTACAATCGTCGAAGCCTAAGGTACGTTGCATCTACCTTGTGCATCATGTCTAAGACAGCGGTTAAATCACTATCGAGAATCATTGCTGATGGGATGAGGGACTCTGATATTCTACCAGAAATGGTCGAGCATGTAGCTGCAACAGAGGTAGCCAAAGTATGGACAGAAGTCGCAAGCGGTGGCTGGACACTTTGTATTGAGCTTTCATTGGTGGTTGCTTGGGTTGCATATGACTGTGGTGTTCCATTTGAAGCGACCAGTTCAATTGGAGGGCTCCCGACAATGGCACCAGAGGTATCATCTGATATTGTGATAATGGATGGGCTTCCACTTGGAGTGGCCATAATACCTGGGAAAAACAACCAACTTTGTTAGTATAAATTTAGCTTCTACTGACAAGTACAGAAATATATATACATTGCAAAATACATTGGCTCGCTGAAACTGAAATTGCAACTACATCGATTAATCATATATCATATATTTCATTCATAATTCTCTGTATGCAACTATGGAAATGTCAGATATGCTCATTGTAGTTTTCAGCAGAGCTTACATAAAGATTATCACTAACAGATTAAGAGCCTTTGAACTATCAGCAGCAAAACATATTCCAATACAATTACTCTACCCGAGATGATTAAACAGCTGCTGTCCACTTACAGGTGAAACTATTTCATGATTATTATGTGCTTATTTATAGTATGTATCCATAGTACATTTCTTAAGATAACATGCTAATCCCAATCACGGGAGCATCTATTTCTATTACACAGAATTGGAGGTCCCAACAATTACCAAAAACAATAAAAAAACTGAAACAAAAAAATTAAATAGGTTCAATTCCATGCAATAATTGTTCGACTAAACAGTATAATCACATAGATGGCCAGCTAAAGTGGCTTTTCCATACACAAGATTCGCTATGACATCTGTGTAAATAATTAATCAACTCTGCAACTGCATATTTCAGTACAAGCTCCATTTCACATCCGGACATCAAATCTTTGATCAAATTTATTTTGTTTAATACTGATCAGCTAGAAGCATTCCCAAACCAAGTTCAAGTTTCAGTCCAAGCTCAAATCCGCATTTATAAATTAAAAGTCGCCTCATATTTATACCATTTACCACTAATACGTTAATAACATTGAGAATCCAGATCAAAGACATGAGTTTTTCAACCAAATTGAGATAAAAAAACCACAAATTTGGTAGTTCTGTAATAATTTAAGCTCTTTATACCGATCATCTAGAAACATTTCTGAGAGCGGTTCAATGTGATTATAAGTTGCTTTTCAAATTTTATTGCTCAGTACCTGTTATTTCTTTCTATTCTTGCAATTTGAAGCGATTGGAGCTGTTGCCTTGATGTTGGCTTCACTGATAAAGCTTACCATTCAACACATCTAATGGCGGATAGCCCCCTATGCATTCGAGTAATTTATTTGCTTGAAGGAACGTGGCAATATGATCTAAACTTCTGCATATTGCCTTGTAGTCATTAAACTTTTAGTTTTTCTGTAATGACACGCTGGGCTCCATTCATACTATTGGATTATCATTATTCATTTCTCCTAAAAGATTCTGCCATATCTAGCTGTATAGTATATTGATTGGAAAGAGAATCAATGCAAATCGATCCAGAAGTTAGTTTTTGTATTTGATGTACATACTGTCAACCTTTCAAAGATTTCGTCCATCCAAACAATTAAAGATACAGAGGAAAGTTGTACTTGAATACAACATGAAATTGCTCTATTTAATTTACCTGTCTTCCCTCAATTTGCTAGTAAATCAGTTCTATTGCTTATTCTACTGTATCTATCTGGACATAACCAAGTACCCTGTTGAAAGCCTGAATTCTATGGTAAAAACTAAAAACTTTATGCAACTTTAGCTCTTTATAGCTTAGATTTAGTAACTGACTTTGAAACATTTTACTGGCAGACAAAGAAAAGGCCAGTAGCTAACTATATGGAAGAGGTCCAGGAGGACATAAATCCTAGCATGCGAGGAATCCTAGTCGACTGGCTGGTGGAGGTGAACATTATATTTCCTTCTTTTGCTTGTATAATTGTTTTCAGCTTTCAATTTCTAACATTAGTATTAAAACAAGCTAAAGTGTCTTTACATTTTATCAATCAGTAAATACAGAGAAAGAAAGAAATGCTGCTAAAAACTGATCCGGAAGAAGTTGGCATAGCAACAGAACAATACTTTGCAAACCTGTTATATCTCTGAACTGTGGCGTATATGAGGTGAGAGGGTGTTGCAAGCGCTGGCGATAACAATCAAGCGGGGAGATGGTGCAGGATGTAAATTTAAAAGAGCAGGGGTGTATTTATAGAGAGATATAGTTGAAGCAGCCTGTAAGAGGAGGACAACAGGTACACAGCAATGACCGACTCTGTAACAAATGCAATTACTCCTCTAAATATCGCTCCAGCACACTGTGTCTGACATGAGTTTCGCACTGTTACAGAGTTGCACGTATATTCTATTGACAAGCTTTTATTCGCCCACTACGCATACACAGTGTGCAGTTTCCAGCGGGAGTTATGGCGGAGCGGTGGACACGGCGACAGGAACTGATAAACAGCGTCACGTAGCATGCAATTTTTTTGCTTTCTTTTTCCTCCCGCCCACTACGTAGTATCTTATTAATGTCTTCAATAATGGCTTACACTGTTCCGGCCACACGTCGGGTGTTCTGCCTACCTATCAAAATATTATTATTTTATTTTTTTTATTTATTTGCATCTAATTTAATTCAAAATGACCTCATTTGTAGATAATTTAATTCAACTGTATATCAAATTATTATTATTTTATAATTGTTATTTATTTTCATTTAGTTTAACTCAAAATGACTCATTTTGTAATCTTAATAACTAAATTTAAATTTATATAAAGGAATATGTGATAGGCAAATTAAGAACTAAAATCTAATGTTTTTGTCATTGTCAATTTTTTTACAATTAACATACATTTCACACACACAATAAAGGTTATTATAATTTGTTTGTTGCAAGTAAAAACAAATATGACATATTGTATAGTTTATAATTTTGTTTGTATTGTTACCTATTATCATATGTATGCCCACATGCTCTTGATGTGTAAGTTTTTGTAGGGTATTGTTCATGTAAAAGAGCAAAGTGGGTAGCCGGAAAGGTTTGGCCGGAAAATGTTGCCGGAATTTGACACTTTCCAGCAAAGCCTACTTCAAAGTAAACGCCTCCGGCGAATTAAAATTCAAATTAAAAAAAAAAAGCTAATTAAATTTATTAAAAACAAAAAACAATCATAAAAATTAAAAAATATTCAAATTAAAAATTGAAAATCCACAATTAATTAAAATTAAAAACCAATATATTTTTGAAAATTTTAAAAAATTAAAAATCAAGAAGCATTAAAAATATAATTTAAATTAAATAAAATTAAAAATAACAATAATAATAAAATTTAATATAAAATAAATATTTTAATAAATATTATCAAGTAAAAATAAAAATTAATTATTGAAAATTAACATAAAAATTATTAAAAATTATAAAATCAATGGAAAAAAATTAAAAAATAGTGCACAATTAAAAAGTAATAAAATTCATTAAAAAATAAAAATTGCTGAAATAAAAATTAATAAACATTAACAAGAAAATTGTAAAAATTATTGAAACTTAAGAAATATATATAATTAAAAAAACAAAATAATAATAATAAAATAAAAAAATAAAAAAATAAAAATTTAGTAAAAGTTAAAAAATGAATTAAAAAAAAAAAAAAATCCATAAAAATTATAAAATATTACAATTAAAAAGTAATAAAATTCATTAAAAATAAAAATAAAAATATAATTAAAAATAAAATTTTAAACCTATAAATTAAATTAAATTATAAATTAAAAATAATAAAAAATAAAGATTAAAAAATAAAATTAGTTTAAAAATGAATTAAAAAATCATAAAAAAACTCGTAAAACTATTTAAAAATGAATAATTATTAAAAGTATGAATGAATGACTTTTTAAAAAATTAATAAAAAATAAAAATAACAAAAATGAATAAAATGAATATTTTAATAATATTTATAAAATATTAACAATTAAAAAAAGTTAATAATGTTGATTGACAATTTAGAAAATAACTAGTAAAAATTAAGAATTAATAATTTTTAAAAAATGAATCTAATTTATAAAATATTAGCACTAAAGAATCGCATGTGTTTCATGAGATGTGAATGCCGAATCAGTATATGCTATTTGTTTTAGAGGTATAATTATTACTTTTGTAGTTGATGTTGATTAGGGGTGTGATTGATTTTGTAAGTGTAGAAATATAGATGGGCCACTTAGTTTGAAGGTTGTTTCTACATTTCAAATTTGTAAAAATTCGTACATGAATACATTTGATATTGTTTTCGATAGTTAATTTATTTTATAGTTGATGTTGTATGTATTTAATTCATGTTTATTAGTTGTGCATTGGTTGTTCGGTTGGTGTTTTGTTGGAAAAACATTTATTGTACAGTTGATAATGTGTGCGATTGATAGTTGTAGTGTAGGAATTTAGTTGGAACATTGCATTGAAATGTTGTATGTGTACATTTAATTTTGTTACAGATTCATACAATTAAAGTTGCATATCATATTTCAAAACATCAAATAAATGTAGATCTACGTGCACATAATGAGACATGTATACATTTGCAGTATTTATATCATGAATGGCAGCCTTTAACTTGGGCAATTTTAGTTTCAATAAAAATGATTACATTTGATACCCCTTGAACAAAAATGCCTCTTTGGATAGAAGAAGTGTTGAGTATAGTAGTGGTGGAGGTGCTATCAAAGCAGAGGGTAGCTTTTATGACAGGTTGAGTGATAGTAGTCTTGACTCCTCCTTTCTTCTTGCTCCAAGTGTTGTTATGTACACCATTTTTGAGTATCTCTCGAATGAAAAACAAGTGAAATACGCAGATTTGTAAGCGAGGGAACTCTGGAGAAAGCTATGAATGTCAAACCCTACTTTTCAGTGGTTCTAATGTCGACGGTTGCTCTATGCAAAGTAAGTCCCTTCCACTTGTGGATAGTTAATCCCCAGGCCATTTTAATTGGCAATTGTCTTCGATTCCCTCTTGAAATAGGGGTATGGGAATATGTAACGAGTTGGAGGGATCCCAACATGGGCCGTTGTATCTATCAAATTTGATAACAACAAATAAAGGTAATGTTGGTGGTTGCATTGATGTGTCGTAGACAATGTCGGTGATTGTTCCTGTGGCACCATTCACGAGGCCTGCGTCAACCCATAGATTTGTAACCAATGTTACGAAATTGGGCAAGGAAGCTTTGGAAGAGTGTATCAGGGTAATTTGAAAGATAAAGATGTGGCTATAAAGAAACTAAAAGGTAGAGGCAAAGACATCAAGAAATTAGTTGAGAATGAAGTCAACACGATGTTGGGCACCAGTGTTGAGAATGGACCTTAGGGAGGACAAGTGCAGTATCTGAAATGTGGGGTCCTCCCACTGAATCGATTATGTGTTGCAGCAAGTTCTTGTAGCTTGGTGAGCTTGAAGCCAATTTCTGCCGAACAGCCCAAAAATTGGTTGAATTCCAACCCAATGGTTTGCAACTTTGTACAGTTCAAGAGAATGGAAAAAACATCTCCCTTCAGATTTTTATTGCCAAACGTCAATTGTTGTAGGTAGTGCAACATTCCCAATTCTTGGGGTACCATTCTGCTTAATTGGTTGTCTTCTATTTGAAGGAAATTAAGTGCCGAAATATTTCCTATGGATTTTGGGATGTGTTATTTAAGCGATTGATGGATAGTTCCCACCACCGATCCACAATTTGGCTAGCTTATGGCCTACATCCTCTGGAATTGTCCCCACAAACTTGTTGTGATATAGGTTCAACTTTTTCAATTTTGTACAGTTCATGAGAGAATATAGAATGGACCCTCCTAGGTTGTTATTATCTAGCGACAGTTCTCGTAGTTGGGAAAGTGAACCCAATTCTTGTGGAATATAGCCATACAAGGAATTAGAAGATATATTTAACTCCTCCATGAAAGAACAATTTCCTAGCACCTTGGGAATGGCACCTGTAAGGATATTGTTCTTCAACTTGAGCTCTCTCAGTTTCCATAATTGACCAATCTCTTCCAGGATACTACCATTGAGTTTGTTGGAATTTAGAAGCAAATGTTCTAATCTGGTCAATGTTGTTAATATCTCAGATGGAATTGGTCCCTCAAGTGTATTATTAGACAACGATAAGTGATGCAATTTTGTGCAGTTATTCAGAGAATTGGGAATTTGTCCAGAAAGCAAGTTATTTTTTAGATTGAGCACTATTAAACGCCTGAGAGCACCTAGTAAATAGAAATAATAAGATAAGCTAATTATTCCCTATAAAATAGAAATAATTGAGATAAACTAATTCACGTCCATATTTGTTGTATAACCAATTTCATCAACTGTATCAGGCCCACAAATCAACCATTTGTTTGTTTATGAGTTGATTATCGTAATTTTCATTTACTTATTTAATTTTAAACCAGGGATATTTGGGACGGAAACACAACTTTGCTTATAGGCAATCATTCAGATCACAAGAGAGAGTATCGTTGATCAGATATGTGGCTGACTATCTCATGCAAAATTCAAAAGTAGCTTTACATATGAAACACCAAGTTGCCAACCAGTGCTTGGCGAAACATGCTCTCGCAATGTTGATAATACAACTCAGATTCATGTCTGTCAATTACATGATCTCGCAATGTTGATAATACAACTCAGATTCATGTCTGTCAATTACATGATCTCGCAATGTTGATAATACAACTCATATTCATGTCTGTCAATTAAATGAATACGCTACAGATACAGTATGGCGCCAGACCAATGCATACAAAAACAAATTATTTTAAACAACAAAGATTAAACCCTAACGGTATCATCCACAAATTCTTAAAGGAACTGTGTAAAGGCATCTGGAGCATAACTTACCAATCCAGAAGAAGTGTCTGAAACATCAATCTGACTTCTCATGCTTCCACTGTTGTTTTCTTTTATTTCTCGTGTATGTATATTCTTTGCGTCACTCTAAATTCCTAGAATCTCCTTTTGATCTCCCTTTTTCTATGTGTGTATACTTTCTTTTCTAGCGTTTGCAATCTATTATTGATCTCCCTTTTTCTATTTTCAGCTCAGCCTAATTAAAAACAAAAGCTAAAATTGTTAATTATTAGAAACAAAATTATTAAAAATAAAAGTTAAAATTGTTGTTAATTAAAAACAAAAGCTAAAATTGTTAATTATTAGAAACAAAATTATTAAAAATAAAGATTTCTATTTTGTTAATTAAAAACAAAAGCTAAAATTGTTAATTATTAGAAACAAAATTATTAAAAATAGTAGAGATTTCTATTTTCAGCTCAACCTAATTAAAAACAAAAGCTAAAATTGTTAATTAAAAATAAAAGCTAAAATTGTTAATTATTAGAAACAAAATTATTAAAAATAAAAGCTAAAATTGTTGTTAATTAAAAACAAAAGCTAAAATTGTTAATTATTAGAAACAAAATTATTAAAAATAATAGAGAAAAGCTAAAATAGGGAGGAAAAGCACAAACGTCAAGATGGCCGTCAAACCGTCAAATTTAACACAGTCGTAGAAACGTCCACAGGTGCCTTTCCCATAGGGGAACGCCTTGGCGTAATTAAACAAGTTAATGTTGATTGAAAATTAACCAAAAAAAAAAAAACAGTAAAAATCAAGAGTTAATAAAAATTCATTGAAAGTTAATAAAAATTACTATTAAAGAATAAAAATAAATAGAAATAAAAAATAATAAAATTCGAAAAGAAAATCCGTTAAAATTAAAAGATAATTTTAAAAAATTAAAAAATAAGAGTTACTCTAACATTGAAATTTAATTAAAAAAAAGTAATTAAATTTATTTACTAGGAAAAAAATCGTGAAAAGTAAAAAATTAATAAAATTTTGAATTTTTTTAAAATTTATTAAAAATGAAAATATATTAATTAATATGATAAATATACATTTTTAAAAATATTGTTGAACTTGAATATTAGAGAAAACCCTAGTTTTCACTTGGGGTTTCATGAATATGGAGCGCCAAAACTTCGAACACAAAAAAATTTTGAACTTTCGCATGTGAAAGTGACCATTGCCTCAAAGGATGGCTTGGCGGGTTTTGAAAGTACTAGTGAGTTTTCCACATGAGCGAAGAAGATTTCGACTTGGCAAAAAAGTGGTTTTGATTGACGTGTAAGAGTAAAGTGACAGTTCGATGAGAATGAAGAAATCTCGGCTTTTGTCCAAGTTTGGCCTGCGTAAAGGGTTATTAAATACTTGGCTTTTTTAGGGATTTGTGCTTTGGAAAATCAGTGGCGGAAGCTTTGTTGAACCAGGTGAATGGTAATTCTTCCCTTGTTGCGCTAAAGGATGTCAGTTTGAATCAAATTGAGTTTGGGGTTTCTACCTCGAATGGAATGGAGGAAATTAAGGTGGGTGGTATTGATTTCAAAATATCCTTAAAAATGGTGAATGTGGATCTATCTCGATTAGGAATGGAATTCATGGATGTTCGTTTAAGAAGGCGATTTGTCGTAAATTTGGGGGCTAGGTTTTCCATTTTTGGGGTAAGGAGAGGAAGCCCATTAAGGTAAGTTTTCTTGTGAATGGTTTCTTTCAAGTTTTGTTTCCCTCGGTGGGTTTTTTGGAAAAGGTTTATAAAGGAGGACCCTAGTTTTTGAATTCCTCCAACTTGTATTTTCACTCTTGGTCTCTAGATTTTAATCCGTTTTTAGAGAAAATCCTTGAGCCCCGCTTTGCTTGAGCTTTCATAATGTGCCCTCTGAATTTCGAGAATCAGTCCGCTCTAAGGCTATTGTAAATTTCCTTGGCTCGTTTGTTCCGATTTATAATTATTATCTTTCCGCTTGAGGAACTCTTTGGCTCGTGTTTGTGTCGAAATGGATTTTCCTCTCCTCTCCCAAGCTCCATTTATTTGAATTTTGGTAAAGGCCCCTGGTCTCAAGCTATTGATAATGAGGGTTTGAATGTAAACTCTTTTTATTGTGGAAAAATGGGTCATCCGAGGAAGGATTGCCCAGTAAAATCTAAGAGGATAGCTAGTTTCCATCCTCCTCTTGTTGAAGCTTCGCAGATTGCTCCTATTCTTTCTAATGACATCCCCGTCTCTCAGGGTAACACCAACGCTAGCAATCCTTTTGGTCCGTCCAATTTAGTTGTAGCCAATCCGGCCTTTTACAGGATTTTACTCCTCGCTCTCAAGGAAACAAAAGAAATTCATAGGGACTCGGGAGTGCTAGCTTCCTTGATTAAGGAAGGTATGGAGAAGGGATAGGCCTCTTTGATGGAAACTCTTAATAGGTGGATTTCAACTAATGAGATTCTTCTATTAGAGAAACCCGCTGCCCCCCGGTGGCGATTTGGAGGATGGGAGCTTGAACTAAAGGATTAGCTTCAAATGTGGCTCCTTCTAAATTAGCTGGTCTGGTAGAGGCTTAATCAGCCGCCATCTACGGTTCTTTCGGTAAGAGGTAGAAAATCAAAACAAGAAGTAGTGCAGAAGAAGTTGATTTAGGTACGCAAAGTACCCTGAAATTTGATTTTTGACTCTGGAAAGTGAAAATCCTTCCCTTTCGCCAATGAAGCTCTTCTCTTGGAATGTCAGGGGCCTCAACACCTCTGACAAACAACGCTTGCTTTGAAGCATTATTTGCTTTCCTCGCAGGCTTGTTTAGTTCTATTGCAAGAAAACCAAATTATCCATTTTTGAAGCAGATAATGTTTGGGGCAGGCCTTTAAAGGTTGGAAAGGTGTCTTCTTTGGCTCGAATGGTGCTTCCGGTGGTCTAGGGTATTCTGTGGAAAGAAAGTCATGTTAAGGTGGAGTTGCAAGCCCAAAATTCTAATTGGCAACTAGTAAGTGTTAGCCCTCGATGCTCTCAATTAGTGTTCTTTCTCTTTAATGTGTATGCCCCTAATAGTATTCTTGGAAAAAGGAATCTTTGGTTGATCTTTACCAATCCTTATCTTCTCTGGATGATCATCTGTTCATTTTGGGGGGTGATTTTAATGCCATCTCCTCAAGTAAGGATAAGAAAGGGGGCATTAGTAGAAACCTTCAATCACAAATTGACTTTTGTTCCTTCATTAGGGACAACGCTCTACTGGATTTGGAACCTAAGCAGGGTTGGTTCACCTGGAGTAACAGGAGGAGGGGCTTGAACAATATTTCTACAGCAGCTAGATAGATTCCTTGCTAGTCCTAACTGGTCTCTAAGATACATTGTAATGGAAAGTTTCATTCTACCCTCACGAGTGGTTAGCTATGATGAAGCTCCTCGTAAATCCCCTTTCAAGTTTGAACTAATGTGGCTCAGGGATGCCTCCCTTGAAGGTTGGATTAAACTTTGGTGGAACTCTTACCAATTTGAGGGTTCTAAGATGTTTGTGTTAGCACAAAAGCTTAAGAGACTGAAAAGGATTTTCTTGAATGGAATGGGAAATTTTTAAAAATATTTTCCAGAGAAAGCTCATGTGGAATCAGAAATGAATTCTCTCAACCTGAAAGTGTTCAATTTTGGTATGGGTCTGGAGCAATATGTTTTGGAGAAATCTCTTCTTGGTGAACCGGGTGAGCTGCTACTCAAAGAGGAAATCTATTGGAAGAAAAAATTGAGTGATCTTTGGCTTCAAGATGGTACATAAATACAAAATTTATCCATGACTCATTCAAGTCTAAACGAAAATCAAATTTCATTTTGGAAATTAAGAACAACGAAAGGGATTTGCTTGTGATAAGAAGGATATTGCAAATGAAGGTATTCATTTTTTCTCTTCCTTGTGAGGGGATGTAGCCTCCTTTGAGGATGTTCAGTCTTCCCTTCTGGAGTGTATTCCCACTCTTATCAATGAGGATCAAAATTCATCCCTTCTGAAGCTATTCTCCTTTTCAGAGATTGAAAAAGTGGTCTTCTCTATGGAAAAGAATAAAGCTCTGGGTCCATATGGTTTCCATGCTGATTTTTTTTAGAGATTTTAGAAAATTGTTGGTTATGATGTTTGGGTGGCGGTGGAAGATTCAAGGAGATCTCATTCAAGTGCTCAAAATGTTAAATAACACCTTTATTTTCCTCTTCCCCAAGCAACTTCAGCCCTCCTCCTTTGCAAATTTTAGAGTAGTTTCCCTCTGTAATACTTCGTATAAAATAATTTCCAAGGCCATGGCTTTTAATTTGAAAGTTGTTTTGGATCCTCTCATTTCTCAGGAGAAAACTAGATTTATGCCAGGTAGGTTAATTTATGAAGGTATTATTCTTTCCCAAGAGGTATTATGTTTTGGGTATGCTGTTGAAACTTGATATCATTAAGGCATATGATAAGATTAACTAGAGGTTTCTCATCAGAATTCTCATAAAATTTGGTTTCTCCAAGCTTCTGTGTAATTGGATCTTCAGTTGTATCTCTGTCCCTTCTTTATCGTTTTTTTATTAATGGGAGTGCCAAGATTTTTTTGAAAGCAACATGGGTATTAGACACTGCAGGACCCTCTGTCTTCTTTTATTTATATTTTGGTTGCAGAATCTCTGGGCAAGTCTATCAAGAAAAAGGTGGTTGAAGGCAAATTATTGGGGTTGAAAATCACTGATGGGGTTTCTTCTTTCTCCCAACAACAGTTTGTGGATAATAGCTTTTGTTTGGTAAAACTAGTATTCAATAATTAAAGGAAATTAAAGCTACTTTAGATGCTTACTCGTTAGTTGTCGGTCAAGAGGTTAGTCTTCTTAAATCCTACATCTTCTTCTTCAATGTTTCCCTTAGCTTGAGGCTCGAATTCTGAATATTTTCATATTGAAAAAAGTGAATTTTGTTGGTGAAGTATCTTGGTATCTGTTTATTTAAAGGTTCTGGAAAATCTTCTTTGTGGAAGGATCTGCTCTCCTCTATTGAAGATAAATTAAACTCTTGGAAAGGGAGATGGATCTCTCTAGCTGGGAGACTGATTCTCATGAAGTCAATCATATGTGCTTCCCCCTTGTATTTACTTTCTGTTCTAAAAATTCCCAAGAGTGTTTTGGAGAAATTAAAAGCTTTAATGAGAAATTTTCTTTGGAAAGGTCTTTCTAATGAAAGAAAAATACCCCTGATTAGTTGGGATACTCTCTCTAAACCCAAAGCTCTTGGTGGAGCTAGTATTCTTAATCTTGGCCTTCAAAATCTGGCCCTTGGAGCTAAGTTGGTTTGGAACCTTATTTCCAAACCCAACAGTTATCTTAGTCAGGTGGTTGAGAAGAAATATTTGGGTGCCCCTCTTCCCGAATCCATCCTCCGTATTGAGAATCCTCCTAGGGGCTCCCACATTTGGAATTTTATGCTTGAGTGCAGATCTTTGTTCTTAAATAATGCAGAGTGGAGGCTAGGGAATGGAGAAAAACTTTATTTTGGGATGATCCTTGGAATGGTTTCTCTACCCTTGGTGACATTCCAGAGTTCGAGGAGATAAAAATAATTTTGTTAGAAGAATGGGGACTTGTTGTCTCTAAATATGGCCAGTTGTTGATCATTTCCCCTCTATGATTCAATGGGAAAATCTCGGTAATTTTGACTTTCCTAAGGAAATTAAGGATAATTTCATTTCCACTCTCCAAGATAGGAAAGTGTTGTTGTCTAATCAACAGGATGAAATTTTTTGGACCACTACTTCCTCTGGTTCTTACTCCCCACATCTTGGTTATCTTTTGTTACATTCTGAGGTTGCTGCTAAGAATAGGATTTGGAAGGATTGTTGGGCACCTTCTTGCCCTCCGAAGGTTGACCTTTTACTTGGATGGATTTCTAAGGAAAAATTATTACTCAGGAAAGAAGGAAAAAGTTTGGATTTCAAAGTTTAGATTAAAATAGCCTTGTGAATAACTAAATACCCTATTAACAAACAAGTGAATTAAACAAGGAATTGAAATAATTTAAATGATTCTTATTTAATGAGTTCACCATAAGTTAAATGCTAAACCAGTATAGAGGAAATCTAGGAAAAAATAGGAATGTATCATTCACATATTTTGAAACTTTCTAGGATTAAGGTTAAATATTAAAAATGATTGAATTGTAATGCCCCATTTTACATTCATAAAAACAACAAAAAAATACCAGGATAAATCTTTTTGACTTACATTGCTAACTACACAATGCCACAAGGGCTCTAAGAAAAGAAAACTTGAAAACACATAAGAAACTTACACTTACATAAGTCATCGACTCACATAGACACATGACAACACCATATACATAAAGTCGATGCCACATTTTCCTAATGGAAAATGCTAGAAATAACTTGAGCCACAAGAGAGGGACTCAAGGAATGGAAAACCCACAACACATCATTACCATGATTACATCTTAGATACGATTAACAATCCAAGAAAATTATCATGTAAGGATAATTTTATCCTTTTTCCACCTACACTTGGTTCTTAAATTCATTTCAATTTCAACTTACTATTAGACTATTCAAGTTGTCTCTTTATCATTTATGACAATCTTCATAATTTACGTAAGTATTTACGTCTATTCAAGTTATAAATTTACCCTTGCTACACTAGTCAATTTGATGTGATACAAAGAAAGAAATATTAGGACCTAAGGGAGATTTAGATTCAAGGTACCTCGCTCCCTGTAAACATTCTTCGATCACAATATATTTTTTCCCTATCATAGTTAATATAGTTCAAAACAACTTGTTGAATCCATTCAACATTTCCACATCAAGAAATTTAATTTGGATTCATATATATATCTATATCTTTTTTTCCTCGAAGTTTGATCTCACCAAGGCAATCCATATTCTTTTTAACACATGAAAATTAATTGAGTTACATGGACTCCAAGAGTGACATTATACCTTAACTTAAAATCTCGTTTTACTCTTATATGATATACTCTTTACATCAAGCACTATCCTCTCATTCTTAAGATTGTTTTATAACATTTGTAAGCAAAATAAAACATACTTTTCACTAATGGGTTAACTACTACAAGGAGTGTAACCTAGCACGAGACATCCCACTTGTGTCATTTAAATCCCACCATGAGATCAATCATAGGAATATCACCTACTACCTTTGTTCGGTTTTGGGCCACTCACTAGGGTACAAAGGGAAACTAGGCATAAGGGGTAATCGAGACTATTTTTTTTAGTTCTACACTTCTCTTAAGTCAACTTAATTTAAAAATACAATTGCATTTGCTAAGAGTTATGAACAATTTCCACTCATAAGTTAACCCCTTAATCAGCCAAGGATTGGTTTAATTCCAAGTGTACCTAAGGATCAACAACCCCACCTAAAATGTGTTTAAGGTGAGAGAAAATTTTTATGTTAATGACCTTCAAGAAATACCAAGGTGTTATGTTTCCAGTAACCAATGTAACGCATTTATCTGTGAGTAACTAAAGAGAGCATTAACAAGAGTGTAAGTTTATTCTACGGTTTCAATTTCTTCTACGCTAACAAGAGTCACACATGAAGACAAGTTATGCATGAATCTTATACTAGGGTTGAGTGTTTCGATTGAATCTTTTTATTACATTTACAAGGTAAGAATACAACCTAGTAATTAATTAATCGTTTATTGAACACTTTAGAAAATACATTACAATAAATTAACTTCAAATTCATTGTGTGTGTGTGTGTGTGTGTGTGTGTGTGTGTGTGTGTGTGTGTGTGTGTGTGTGTGTGTGTGTGTGTGTGTGTGTGTGTGTGTAACCCTTTTACCATACACAACTATAATATCAAATTGAACCTTTGATTATTGCACATTTCCTAAGATATCCCTAAAAATAACATCTCATAAATATTAGCAAATTTCAAATATAACCTTTTTGTAACAAAAGACTTTATTATACGTATATTCATTTCACAATGACCTATATAAATTACAATAAGAAATAATGAATTACACATCGCCTTTTGCCATCTTTCTTGCATCCTGCAAAACCATGTGAGCATGAAATCAGTGATAAATCGTTGGCATGGCATCCACCCTAATCTAGCATAATTAATGTTTTTCAGTTTCCCATTTACATATAATCATGATTATAATTTGAATTTGAAACAAAAGGTTTAGAGACATGTATTCATTTCATTTCATTTCACTTCATTTCATAACCAATGAGAGAGAAGGAGAAAGGAAAGAGAGAGAGAAACACTATTTTTCCAAACATTCAATTTCACACAACATTCACACAATAGTATAATTTCAAGCAGTTATTTACAAGTGTCAACAAGTTTCCAAGATGGTTTGCTAACCCAACAGGGTTCCTACAACTTTCCTTTTACATTTTCCTACTAGCTGCAAAAATGTTTGATTTAGACTCAGAGGTGAAGAAATAAATTTCAAATGTTGTCTTCTAATGAATAAACAGACCACGAATAAGTGTCTACATTTCCTCGTATACCCCAATAATTTATAGGAACTGACAAACTTTAGAACTAGTGAATGGATAACGATTGGCGGCCAGTTTTCCGAGGTCATCGGTCGTGATTGGTCTAGTTGGAAATGATCAAAAGATAGCTTGAGGGCTCTGGCAAAATGACCTAAAAAAATAATGTTTGATGAATGAACTTGCAACGAGAAATTTCCTACAAGTTCCCCTATATATGGAGAATTTGTCAGAGTCGATAGAACTGAGAACTGGAAGACAATTTTCAAATGGCGCCGGGTTTTCCGGAGCCACCAGTCGTAATTGGTCTAGTTTGACCTAGTTAAAAACTACGAATTGAGGCCTACAAAAATCCTTTATCAAACTAATCGTGAATATTATTTTCCCAACCAAGGTTCTAGAAAATTGTCTAGAAAAAAATAGTAGAGTTTTGTAAGGCTTAACAATCATTTCGTTGTTCAAGGTTCAAACAACGAGCAATACGAAACCCAACTTTTGGATTTTAACAACTTCCTAAAAGTGCAACATGAGGTAACAAGGATCCTAGAGGAGCGATGAAAAGAATGAAACTGTAAAACGAGGTCAAAATAATGCATGACGTGACTCTATATAACAAGGAACATATACGACGTTTGACAACTCTTTTACGAGGCTTGGAGTGTTGTTTTGCAAGTCTCTCAAAATTGCATTTTCTAACTTTGTAAGATAGACGGAGAGGGTTGTTTTAGTTGGCGACTCTTCTAGTTCTTGCCAATACCAATGGACATAAACACCTAAGTTTGACACCGATGGTCTAGCAACATAGAAGGTTGTGGTTGTATCCATGGATGACGATCAAACTACAAGTCGGTAAAGTAAAACATAAGGAGAAGTTTTGTTCTTTTGCGCTAGTATTTTGGTTGCGAAGTTTTTCCAAATTATGTCCAAAGGAGGGGTTTAATTTTATGCTCAACTACCAAGAGTTATTTGGGTTACCTAAGTGCCATATTTCATTTTATTGTTTTTACAAAACAAGTTTATATAAAAATAATTGAATGGGAGATAATCCAAAGTTTTAGATTTAATTCATTGCAATTGAAAACTAAAGAACAAGAATTATGAAGGATATGGAGAGATGAACCATGCCTATGAAGAATGAGTGAAGCGGGTATGTGGGGTGGGTTCCAGGTAGTGTGCACTCACGATCCATTGAGACCACCATTGTTGCCACATGATGCCAGATAGTCACATGAAAACCCAAGCTATTCATTTTGCACCCATGCCTCATCCCAAAGCTCCATCAAACACAACTCTATCTCCCAAAAGTGGCATAACTAGGATGGAGTGATGCAACCCCAGGGAACAAATTCACCATTGTTCTAACATGTTTTTAAGGGCATGCAAACAACATCCAAAGCTTCCATCACTGGCCAAAGGTAGGCAAAAGAGAAGGCACTGGTGTAGAGGTTGCAACAAAAGAGAATCCCATTTTATTTTGCAAGGGAGAGAGATTCCCCAACTGGTCGCACCCACACTCCCATTACGAGGTTGCAACAAAGATAAACTATGCACTCCAATAGTCCAACACTCATGGAAGGAGATTGCAGTTCTTCTATTTTTTTGTCAATTCTTCTAATCCATTATCACCAGTTCTTGGGGCACGTGTTACGGCAAAAAAAGCCCCACCAAAGGTAAAGTAGCATTGGAATGCACAGAGGAAAAAGTTGTTCCACACACTCTACAAGAAATTTTCAATGTCTTAAGAACATTATAGACGCAGAGAACCTCCACCGCTAGAACCATTGGGATATGTTGGATTGGTTGTTGCTGAAAAAGAGGCAGTTGGAGAATAAGAAGCAGCTCATTTTTGCATGGTATCCATAGCCTTTCTGTGAAAAACCTAGAAGGTACAACATCATCCTCAATGCCTTCATTGTTTAATGGTGACCTACTATTTTCATGCACCGGATTTTGAGTATCCAAATGCCATCGTTTTCTTTTCATGTTATTTTCATTTGCAGTATCTTCATCATCCATTTGCAAGGGTGAAGTAGCATTTAAATTTTTTTGGCAATTGAAATGGATTGAAAGTTTGGTTCATTTTTGGAAGAGCTCCTGAAAGGAGTTGCTTGTGGTAGAACCCATCTCAGTCCTCTAAAGTGCGCCTCAACCGCCTAGAACCCTCAATCCCATATAACGATGTTATCTTAGCCTGGCTATGCTTCCACAATTACATACACGTCCAAAGCGGAGCATTTCCAACTACAAAAACTGACAAGATTCCTATATCTTTTATGCTTGATGGATGTCTATACCCCCTGCCTTAGAGGCTTGAATTTTGGCATGATCCTATATTTGATCAAATGAAAACTGATTAGGTTGAGACATGTTTATTATATAGGAGAAACATGGATGTTTTAACAAAATCATCTTTGCACATACCGTAATCATCATGCGGTTCATGAGGCCTCATAGCTTTGGCTTTTTACTCAAACATACAATAACCATGCAAGCTCCATTCTCTCGCATCCCCCTTCCATGGATGTGTAGTGCCCTTGCAACAACTATCCAAATATTGCAAAATTTACAACTCAAACTTGGGTTTCTTAAGGGTCAAAGCCTCTCAACATAATTAAATGATTTAATTATTATTCAAGGAAAATAACAAGTCTAAAAGGATGGAAGGATTGAGTGATATGGTGAAAAGATCAGATTTGAAGGGGGTGCGGACTATGAATGGGTGAGGGTTCCCATGCCCCGCCAACTCGACAAGGCCCTCTCTCTCCAACATGCCAAATCTACCCACCCGCTCACTTGATATTTCCTTCACACTCCCACTCACCATTGCAAAATTCTACTTTCAATAATCACCATTTAGTCGCTGCCCTCTTCCAAAAAACTTATTTTATTTGTTTACATGGCACTACATTTCCTCCCTTATAAGAGAATCGTCCTCAATGCGAAAATATATCAAAGCTCGAATGTTAGGTAGGCATGCAATTCATTAATGAAACCTATCTTTTAACAAAAAAATCCATCGGTACAACATGACCACAAGGAAATGCAGGACTAATTTTTACAATATAATAAATTTCAATTTTATGAGAAGATTAGCGAGTTCTCTTTACTTTATTACTTATTTTTTTCTTTAAGGTATTTATTAATCTCAACTTTTAGTACTTCATTGTTTAAGAATGTTTTTTATGTCTTATGATTGTGGGTTCCCA
>JADAXU010000114.1:0-86896 GCA_018340775.1 Taxus wallichiana var. yunnanensis | reverse complement strand
ATCCTTATACCTCTTTAAAAGATCAATTGCTTTCTTCCTCTCATCAATTTGTGCAACATTTTCCAATGTTCACAAGCTTAGGAGTCGATAGAACTCCCAATATTAATTTTATCATACTCGGTGATTGTTGAGGTCCATTAGGAAGCTCTAGACTTTACATACACACATGTTTATCAAATAATTCCTCCAAAACTCACCAATCCTTTAGGAATCTTGTTTCCTTTGAGATTGATACATCCATCCCCGATCTGTTTCTTCTCCTTGGGTGGCTTTTGTCAAAGGGCACACTTTCATGACGCAGAGTTGTCACTTCCTTCAAAATACAATTGTTCAAAATTACCCTTGAGTTCTAAGAAAGAAAGAAATGTTGATCATCATTGAAAACTTGCCAGTTATTGGTATTATCAGGTACACTAGGCCGATGGACCATTTCAATGGTGAACTTATCCTGAGAGAAGTCAGGATGAGGAATCAGTAGTGACCTTGAGACTCATAATGAATCACCTCTTTTCTTCTCTCTAGGTATTGCTTCCATGGAGAAAGCATCAAGAAATTCAATGGAATCCCAAACTTGATTCCTAGTAATGTTTAAACCTTCCATTTTTACCCTGGAAAAGGCTTCTAACTTACTTTACAATCAATTCCACATCTCCACGAGCCGTAAGATTCTTCACACCTTGTTCTTTGGCCACTTGTAGTCCAAGAATGAGAGCCTCATACTCTGCTTTGTATTATTAGTATTTTCAAACTACAACTTGAATGAAAAGGATGAAGGCTTCCTTGGGTGACACCAATATGACACCAGCTCCAGAACTAGCTGAGGAACAACTTCCATCAAACTCTAAAATCCAAACACCATTAGGATCTTTAGGTGACACTTTGGGGAGTTGGATTTCTTCAGGAGACATAATCATGTAGTTACCATGCCCCATATCCTCATAGAGTATTTGTGCTTTAGGATCATCCGTTTTTTGTACAATATACTCAGATGCTTCTCAGGAAGCAACTTCTTCATTTTCCATTAACAGGTATGAGTGCATGTGACCAATCCATTTGAATTTCTCCACCCACATCCTTGCGAAGTTCTGCCATTAGCAACATCCCATATGAAGGAGGAATATCTCGCTACTAAGATAGTAGCCAAACTTTCTTTTCGGAAAAGCAAGCAAAAGCCACTTGTGCATCTTTAATTCTTCCCGACCCGAGGGCACTTCCTTACTCTCCATGGAATAACAAGATCCATAAGTGCGTGTGAGGGTCAAGCCTAAGGCATGAGCTACTTTAGCAGGCATCACATTGTCTGAGGCTCCTGAGTCTATGACACAATTACTGAGCCTATGGCCAGCTATAAGAAGTGTTACATAAAATGGTTTGATTTTGTCATTGGGTGAGGTGACAGTGTTTACTATCAGGGGTTGTGGTGCAGAAGAAGGAGTGGGTAAAAGGCCTTTAGAGGTGGTCTTAGAATGGGAATTGACAAAGTGAATCATTTTAGCAAAAGCTTTGGGATGGGTTTGATAATACTCAGCCTCTGAGATTTGAACCTTAGTCTTTTTTAGGTGATCAATAATATCAAAAGACCCAGAAGTGGATGGGCCATCATCACTTGAGATCCTAGGTTTATCAACTTTAGGAGAAAAAGAAGTAACTTTACTAGCGGGGATTGTGGACTCACCTTTGGTGCGGATGAAATGGGGATAGGAGATCCTCTTTTTGCAATTACAGGGGATAGTTGTCTGGCTGCTCCTTAGATTTCTTGGTGGGCTGCATCACTTTCTCCCTCTGATTTGTCTGCTCTCGAGTCATGACAGTGAATGATTCGCTATTCATGTCCGCTACTACTTCATCATAATCATCTCCATCATCAATGCCCTCAGTGGTGAAGAAATTAACTCGAGATCCCTCAAGTTCATCTGCTTCATCATCAACTTCTTCCACAAATTCCTCACAAGCTTCATTATCCTCATCATCATCTGGTTCCTCAACTTCACAGGTTGCATTGACAGGAACTTTAACAGGAGGTCCTTCAAGTGCTAATCTTGTTTGAGAAGCAGGCAAATGATTTCTGGGCTGAAAATTCCTCCTTGGAACGTCTGCATAGGGAGCATGTTGAGCCAATTGTTTCTTTATGGAAATGAGATCATTCTGCAAGTTTTTGAACTAATGGATCGTATTAGGTCTAGGGTGGAAGAGGAGGAAGCAAGCAGACTTAGATTTGGAAGGGTCTCTCCTCAACTTCCCTGACATGATTAAATCATCCTCGACACTAATAGCAAGAGTTTGATCTTCAGCCAATGTTGCGAGATTAGCCCTTCTTAGTGCATAACTAACTTCAGGTGATTGGGCATTTAGGAAAAATTTTTTTGGATTTGATCGACGAGTCAGTATTTTCGAAATTTTATTAATCAACCTGTTGAATCGGGCCACAAATTCTCTCATGGGCTCTGTGAATCTTTCTTTATCTGAGAGATTTGGGCTAGCAAGGCATGCACATCTTCTGCTGGTTTGAAACGGTTTTCAAACCTAGTTCTCATGGTGTCCCAGCTAGTGATAGCACCAGCCGGAAGGTGATAGAACCAATCAGCAGCATTATCTTGTAAAGTCTCAATGAACAGTCTCACGGAGACGTCTTCATGTTCAACTCCCAGAACTCCACATGCAACTATGAAGGCTGCGATGTGTTCATCAGGATGCACTTTGCCATCACCTTTGAATTTAGGGAAGTTCTTTCTGGTTACCTCTGGGTAACTCATGCAAAGGCTGAGGAAGAGCAAGGGGCCCGACACGATGACCCCAGGGCAATGGTACCGCCATTCTTGGAAAAATGGCTTGGAGAGGAACTGCAACACCAGCAAGAATCAAAGCTCGAAGATTAGGACTAGTTAGCTCTGAAGGAATACCACCCATAGGAATTCTATCTTGAGCAATAGGTGGAGTGCTTGTTGAGCAGAGTCTTCTATTTCTTGTTGAAGGAAAGGAAAACCTGCTTGCTCCAAAAAGCTGGCGAGAATCTTCAATACCAAGGGCCCTTCTCCCTCGAGTAAAACGCGGAGTCACCAGATCAAAGGATGATCAAAAATTATAGAACTGGAATATGATTTTCCCCAGTGGAGTCACCAAAAACTGTTGGTCGTCAAATAGGACTTTACGAAGAGCAATAGTCAGGGGACAAGAAGTCCCTCCTCTTTAATGGAGAGGTTCCCTTATTCAGAAACGAACCTATTTACAAATATACAAAACATGATTTTCTTGTTGAACTTGGATATTACGAAAGTGTTTTCTATAAAGATCATCAATTACAAAAGGACTGAGGAATGAGAATACGAGAATGAGTAGAAAGGAAACATGCGAAATTATAGATATCGAGTAATTCTTTATGTATGTGAAGTTACACATGAATTGAAACAAGATCATTTGTATCAGATAAATAAGATGAAATTTAAAGACACAAAGTTCTAAAATAACATCTTAATCAAGAATACAAAGTTTCTTATCATAACACGGACAAATGATCTTGAAAAAGATTAAATGAAAAGCTTAGGGAAATAAAAAGAGATCGAGATAGATAGATAAAGAATGAAAAGCCCTTCTCGTATTGATTTCTTTATCGATCTATTTACACTTTTAGAAAATAAACCAAGTTCTTCCTCCTTTCAAAATGGCATGAAGAGGCCATTATATAGCTTACAAATCAGTTACTCTTTGTAACTACTTCTTTTAACTAAAGATTAGTTAAGGATTGCCAATCGCAATACCTCAACTAATTACAATGAATCCGAGAAAAAGAATTAGAAAAGAAGAGAAGAATAAGGAGAAGAAGACAGGTGGTTATGAATGGGAGGGACCCACTGACTTCAAAATTCGCTGCCTGAATCTCTTCAATGCCTCGGCTATGTCTCTGCCACGAGGGATTGGTCGTGTCGAATCGGGGTATGAAATGAGCTCCAAAATCCAGGGCACTTCTCCATTTCTTTATCAAACTCGACATGAGTATGATGAATCATCTTCGTTGGTGTAGGGTTTACATCTATCAGCCATCCTCGACCAAAAAGTCACTAAAGTCAAGATGATGAACTTCTTTCCACGATATCGGGAGGCAGACTCAGTGGTGACATTTGATCTTCATATTGATAGTAATCTTCAGGGTAGTAATTTAGAGGGTGAAGCATAAATTGGACTTAGGAAGGAATTACAGAGGAAGGATACACGTGTAGGAATTCAGGATTGCAAGAGGTTCAAAAGAGATAGCATGAAAGTAGTGTGAAAATGCATAGGGGTATGCTCATTAATATAGCCGTTTAGGAGAGAAAAGATAATGAATGTGCATTTAATATATTTGAATAAGCAAGATATTCGGGTAGAGCGGGAAAAATAAGCACAAATGGCACTTGGTTCATTTGGGACATGTGAGACGTGAATGCGTGAAACACGCGGCTCGGTGATTTGGGCGAAGCGGGAAAATACGCAAAATGTCTTTTGGGACACGCGAACAAAATGTGTGAAGTACGTGAAATCGGGTGATTCGGCTGAAAATTGAACAACTTGCCCATTTGAAATTGGAACATGCGGGCAAAGATGCGAATCACGCAAAACACAGGCTCGGGCGATTGGGTGAGAGCGGGAAAAGACACACAAATTCCTTTTTGGAACGTGGGATGGGAAAAGTGCAAAAACACGCGACTTCGGCGGATCAAGTGAAAAGTGGGGAGCAACTTGCCCGATTGACTTAGGACATTTGGGACGTGAAAGCGTGAAGTACGCGGTTTAGGTGATTCATGAAAATGGAACAACTTGCCCCTGATTGACTTGGGACATTTGGGACGAAAAATTCACGATAGGTCCAAAATGGAACAACTTGGGGATTGAGCCGATCGGGAAAGCAGGGCTCGTTTGAACTTGGGACACACCGGGACAAAAATGTCCGACAGAAAAAAACACAAAATGACCCAAAAACGTAGATTTTCTCAATTTCTCTAACTTTTAACATTATCGAGTACAACAGAAGAAGACACTTAAACTCAAAATTTTAAAATTTTCACTTTCTTAAGAGCAGGGGAATTTTGAGTGGACAACGAGGACTCACCAAGTAGATCACCTTAGAGTAGGTTAACTTGAACTCGCTCTAGCTTGCTAGAGTAGCTCACCAAAGACCTCACCTAGGAGTTTTTGATTAGCTTGAGCTCACCTGATTTCACCTTGCCAACTCACCTTGACCTCACCTTGCCAACTCACCTTGAGCTCATATGGTAGCTCACATGTAATCTCACCTCAGAGATTACCGACAAGCTCACCTTTGAGCTCACCTGGGATCTCACCGAGTAGCTCACCTAGGAGCTCACCAGGAGCTCACCAAGTAGCTCACCTTGGAGCTCATCGAGCTCACACTTGAGCTTACTTGACCGAAACTCACCTTGGTAGCTCACCAATGAGCTCACCTTCGAGCTCACCTTGAGCTCACCTAGAGAACTCACAGATTGAGCACGAAGAGCTCATCTTGAGTTCACCTTTGTGGTGAGCTCACCAAGAGCTCACACATGGGAGCTCACCTGATAGCTCACCTTACCAACTCACCTTGATGGGATCCCACTCACACTCACCTTGACAACTCACTTGAGCTCACCGATGAGCTCACCTTGAGTTCATCGAGGATCTCACCTTGAAGTAGTCACCTAGGAGCTCACCTAGTAGCTCACTGGAGGATGTGAACTCACTTGGGAGCTCACTAAGAGAGCTCACCAAGTAGGTTAACTTGAGCTCACCGAGTAGCTCATCGGGGACCTCACCTAGGAGGTCGCCAAGTAGCTCACTTGGGAGCTCACCTAGGAGCTCACCTTGAGCTCACCAAGCTCAGCTCACTTGGGAGCTCACTTAGCTCATCACTTGGGAGCTCACTTAGGAGCTCATCGAGTAACTCACCTAGGAACTCACCTGGGAGCTCACTTGACTCACCTTACTCACTCTTGCTAGAGCTCACTTGAGCTCACCTTGAGCCATATTAGCTTGAGCTCATCTAGTAGCTCACATGTAAGCTCACCTCAGAGATTGTCACTAAGATTCACCTTTGAGCTCACTTGGGAGCTCACCAGAGCAGCTCACCTAGGAGCTTGGCTAGGATCTCAGCAAGTAGCTCACCTAGGAGCTCATCGAGCAGCTCACTTGAGCTTTCATGACTTGAGGGAGGCTCACCTAGGAGCTCACCTAAGAACTCACCTATGGCTCACCTTGCAGCTCAGCTCACCTTGAGCTCACCTAGAGCTCACAGGGAGCTCACCTTGAGCTCACTCTCATAGCTAGCTCACAGATCTCACCAAGTAGCTCACTCATCAGAGTAGCTCACCTTGAGCTCACTTAGGAGCTCACCTTGAGCATCTCTACTCTTCACTTGGGACTCTTAGGGAGCTCACTTGTAGCTCACTTGAGCTCACCTTGCGAGCTCACCGAGCTTGAGCTCACCAAGTAGCTCACTTGGGAGCTCTCACCTAGGGAGCTCACCGAAGAGCTCTCACTTGAAGTAGCTCACCAGGGAGCTCTTCTGGAGCTCACTGATTAGCTCGAGTTGAGCTCACCTAAGAGCTCACTCACACTTGGGAGCTCACACTTGGGAGCTCACCTGATAGCTCACCTTGCTAACTCTCCTTGAGCTCACCTTGCCAACTCACCTTGAGCTCACCTTGCCAACTCACCTTGAGCTCATCTGTAGCTCACATGTAAGCTCACCTAGAGCTTACCTTAATAGCTCACTTTGAGCTCAGACTTCACCTTTGAAGCTCACCTTGAGCTTACAAGTAGCTCACTTGAGCTCACCTAGAGCTCACCTTGAGCTCACCTAAAGCTCACTCACCTTTAGCTCACTCACCCAGAGCTCACCTAGTCACTCTCAGCTCACCTTGAGCTCACTCCAGGGAGCTCACAAAAACTCACCTGAGGAGCTCACCTGGGAGCTCACCTTCAAGAGTCAGCTTGACCTTGAGATCACACTTGAGCTCACCTAGGCTCAGCTCACCTAGGAGCTCACAAGCTCACTTCATTTGGGAGCTCACCTAAGCAGAGCTCACCTTGCACAAGAGCTCACACCAAATAAGAGCTCACCTAAGTCAGCTCACCTTGGTAGCTCACTAGGAGCTCACTCGATTAGCTCACCTTGAGTTGAGCTCACCTTGCCAAGTCACCTTGAGCTCACCTTGCAAACTCACCTTGAGCTCACCTTGCCAGCTCACCTTGAGCTCATCTGGTAGCTCACATGTAATCTCACCTTAGAGCTCACCTGATAAGCTCACCTTGAGCTCACTTAGGAGCTCCAGTCAGCTCACCTAAGGAGCTTACCTGGAGCTCACTACAGTCACCTTGAGAGCTCATTGAGTAGCTCACTCACTGAGCTTGCCCAAACTCACTTGGAGCTCACCTGAGCTCACCTTGCCAGCTCACCTTGAGCTCACCTTGAGTGAGCTCACCGAGCTCACCTGAGCTCACTCTTGAGCTCAGAGCTCACCAGAGCTCATGGCTAAGTAGCTCACTGAAAACTCACTTGGGAGCTCACCATACTCTCACTTACCTGACTCACATGGGAGCTCACCTATCAAGCACTCTTTAGCTCACCTTGGGAGCTCTTGATGAGCTCACCTTGCCAGCTCACCTTGAGCTCACCTCAGTAGCTCACCTGGAGCTCATCAAGGAGCTCACCTGCAAGTAGCTCACCAGAACGAGCTCAGGAGCTCACCTAATAGCTCACTTCTTGAGAGCTCACTTTGAGAAGCTCACCAGCTCACCAGACTTGAGCTCACTTGTAGCTCTCACTGAGCTCAGCTCACTCACTGAGGAGCTTAGCTCAAGTAGCTCACTTGGGAGCTCACCTCAGCTCACTAGGGAGCTCACCAGCTAGCTCACCAAATAGCTCACCTTGGGAGCTCTCAGCTCACTCACTCTCAGTTGAGCTCACTCGGGAGCTCATCAAGTAACTCACACCTAGAACTCACACTAGGAGCTCACCTAGAGCTCACTTGACTCTCTCACCTTACCAACTCACCTGAGCTCACCTTACCAAGCTCACACTTGAGCTCATCTCAGTAGCTCACCTTAAGCTCACCTCGAGCTTGCACACTTACAGCTTACCTTTGAGCTCACACTAGAGCTCACCAAGTAGCTCACCTAGGAGCTTGGCTTGGAGCTCAAAAGAGCTCACCTAGGAGCTCATCCTAGTAGCTCACTCTTGAGCTTTCACTGAAACTCACTCAGGAGAGCTCACCTTGAGATACCACTCACCTTGAGCTCTCAGTAGCTCACTCAGCTCACCACTAGCTCACCTAGTCACCTGCTCACCTAGGAGCTCACCTAATAGCTCACCTAGGAGCTCACTGAGTAGCTTTCTTGAGCTCACTCAGTAGCTTACCAGGAGCTCACTTGCTAGAGCTCACCTTCAGCTCATCAGGAGCTCACTTGGGAGCTCACCTAAGTAGCTTGAGCTCACTTGGAGCTCACCTAGTCACCTCGAGCTTGACCTCAGAGCTCACTCAGAGTAGCTCACTCGGAGCTTCTTGAGCTCTTGCTTGAGCTCACCAATTAGAGCTCACTTAGGCTCACACTTGAGCTCACTGAGGAGCTCACCAGGAGCTCTCACTGAGCTCACCTCAGTTGAGCTCACCTTAGTAGCTCACTTGAGAGCTCACCTGAGCTACCTCACTGGAGCTCACCTTCACCTTAGCTTCACCTTGAGCTCACTTGAGCTCACCTTGATCTCACCTTGAGCTCTCACCTTGAGCTCACCTTGAGCTCACTGAGCTCACCTTTGAGTAGCTCACATGGTAGCTCACCTTAGAGATTCTTGACTTAGCTCACCAGAGAGCTCAGCTTCAGCTTGAGCTCACCTTGAGAGCTCACCTTAGCTCACTCAGAGCTTTCCTTGGAGCTCACCTTGAGCTCACTCTAATCTCACTTGGAGCTCACTCAAGGAGCTCTCCTGGGAGCTCTTTGAGAGGAGAGCTCACCGAAGTCAACTCTAATTCACCTGAGAGCTCACCTAGCTCAGCTCACCTAAAGTAACTCACCTAGGAGCTCACTGCGAGAGCTCACCTGAACTCACTAACTCACCTTGAGCTCACACCTTGCTCACCTTGAGCTCACCTTACCAACTCACCACCGAGCTCATCTTGTAGCTCACCTCAAGAGCTCACTAACAGCTCACCTTTGAGCTCAAGCTCACTCAGGAGCTCACCTTAGGAACTCACCTAGGAGCTTCAGCTTTACTCAGAGCTCACTAGCTCACTGGGAGCTCACTTGCAGTAGCTCACATTGAGCTTACTCACCAAACTCACCCTAGAGCTCACCTAAGAGCTCACTTTCAGCTCACCTTGAGCTCTCCGGGAGCTCACTCAAGTAGCTCACTTGAGCTCACACAGAGCTCATCAAGTAACTCACTCACCAAAACTCACATGCTCAGAGCTCACACTTGATAGCTCACCTTGCAAACTCATCTCAGCTCACCTTGAGCTCACCTCACCTATCACCTTAGCTCACCTTGAGCTCACTTGAGAGCTCACCTTGCAGCTCACCTTAAGCTCATCTCACCTAGTAGCTCACCTGGAAGTAGCTCGAGAGTTCTCACCAGTAGCTCACCTTGAGTAGCTCACTAGCTCACTTGGAGCTCACCAAACTCACCTTGAGTAGGCTCACTTGAGCTCACTTGAGCTTTGAGCTTTCACTTGAGAGCTCACTGAGGAGCTCACCTTGAGAGCTCACCTCAAGCTCACCTTAGGAGCTCACCTAGTAGCTCACCTGGAGCTCATCAAGTGAACTCACCAAGTAGCTCACCTTGGGAGCTCACTAGGAGCTCACCTTCAGCTAGCTCAGTTGAGCTCACTCATCAGGAGCTCACCTGAGGTAACTCACCTCGGGCTCACCTAGTAGCTCACCTTGGGCTCACCTCACACTAGAGCTCACCTTGAGAGCTCACCTTGAGCTCACCTGGAGCTCACCAGAGCTCAGCTCACTTGGAGCACCTGAGGAGCTCACTTGAGCTCACTTGAGAGCTCACTCAGAGCTCACCTAGGAGCTCACTCTAGGAGCTCACCAAGAGCTCACTTGAGCTCACCTAGAGCTCACTAGAGCTCACCTGGGAGCTCAGCTCACTCGAGCTCACTCTCAGAAATCACCAGTCTCTTGGAACTTTCACTGAAGGACTCTTGAGCTTGAGCTCACTCACCTTGAACTCTCACCTTGAGCTCACTTAGAGCTCACCTTGCTAGCTCACTTGAGCTCCTTGACTCACCTTGAGCTCATCTAAGCAGCTCACATGTAAGCTCACCTCGGGAGCTCACACACCAAAAGCTCACCTTTGAGCTCTCACTCACAGTAGCTCACCTAGCAGCTCACCTAGGAGCTCACACTTGGGAGCTCACCTGTTGAGCTCACCTTGCATAGAGCTTTCCTCGAGCTCACTTGAGATTCAGCTCCAAAACTCACCTAGGAGCTCACTTGAGAGACTCACCTTGAGCTTCTCACTCAGCTCACACCAGAGCTTACACCAGTAGCTCACCTTGAGCTCACTGGGAGCTCACCAGTCTTGCTCAGCTAGTAGCTCACCTAGAGCTCACATGGAGCTCACCTGAAAGCTCATCACTTCACAAAAGCTCACTGGGCTCACTGGGACTCTAGAGCTCACCTTAGAGCTCACCTTAGCTCACTTGAGAGCTCACTTGAGCTCACACTCTTGGGAGCTCTCCTGGGAGCTCACTTGGGAGCTCACCTTGCTAGCTCACCTTGAGCTCACCTTGAGAGCTCACTCTTGTAGCTCACATGGGAGCTCACCTCGAGAGCTTCACTGACAAGCTCACCTCACAGAGCTCACCTAGAGCTCACTCTAGAGCTCACCTAGGAGCTCACTAGAGCTCACCTCAAGTAGCTTGACTAGGAGCTCACTAGAGCTCAACTTGAGCTTGCACTAGAGCTCACCTAGGAGCTCACCCAGAGCTCACTTACCTTCCTTGCATTGCTTGAGCTCACTAGGAGCTCACATCACCTTGGAGCTCACTCTGAGTAGCTCACCTTGAGCTTGCTCCAAGAGCTCACCTTGCTCTCACCGAAAAGCTCACATGGAGCTCACTTATAGAGCTCACCTGGCTAGAGCTCACTGCAGCATCAGCTCACCTTTCACTTGCTCACTCACCTTGAGCTCACTAAGGAGCTCACCTTGCCAACTCACCTTGAGCTCATCTCAGTAGCTCTCACTTGGAGCTCACCTGAGAGCTCACTTGAGTAGCTCACCGAGTAGCTTGACTTGGCTCACTGAGCTTCATGTCAGGGAGCTTGACCCAGGAGCTCACTTGAGCTCACCTGGAGCTCACCAGGAGCTCACCAAATAGCTCCAAAGCTCACCTGTAGCTCACCTGGGAGCTCTTCTGGAGCTCTCACCTTCAGCTTGACCTTGAGCTCACAGAGCTCACCTGAGCTCACTTCAGAGAACTTGGGAGCTCACTCTGAGAGCTCACCTTGAAACTCACCTTGAGCTCTCACTTGCTCACCTTTCAGCTCACCTTGCAGAGCTCACCTCAAGCTCACCTTGAGCTCACTCTAGTAGCTCACCTCCTAAGCTCACTCAAGTAGATTACTCAAGGAGCTCACCTTTGAGCTCACCTTGGAGCTCTTACACAGAGCTCACCTAGGAGCTCACCTAGGAGAGCTCACCTTAGCTCACTTGAGCTCACTGAGCTAGCTCACACCTTGGGCTCATCAAGTAGCTCACCTTAGAGCTCACCTGAGAGCTCACCTTGGGAGCTCACCATGAGCTCACCTTGCTAGCTCACCTTGAGCTCAGCTCACCAGAGCTCACTTAGTAGCTCAGCTAGCTCAGCTCACCTAGAGCTCTCATCAATAACTCACCAAGAAACTCACAGGAGCTCACCTAGCTCACCTTCAGCTTGCCTTGCCGACTCAAGCTCACCTTGAGCTCACTGAGGAGCTCACCTTGCTAACTCACCTTGAGCTCATCTCACTCATATAGCTCACCTCGAGCTCACCTCAAGTAGCTCACCTGAGTAGCTCACCTAGGAGCTCACCTAGCTCTCCTCACTCACCTAGAGCTCACCAGTAGCTCACTTAGCTAGCTCACTTGAGCTCACTTGTGAGCTCACCGAGTAGACTCACACTAGAGCTCACCTTGAGCTCACTTAGGAGCTCACCTTGAGCTCAGCTCAGAGCTCACTTGGAGCTCACCTAGCTAAGCTCACCTAGAGCTCACTGAATAGCTCACTCATAAGGAGCTCACTCAGGAGCTCACCTTGAGCTCTTACCTCAGAGCTCACCTTGGGAGCTCAGCTAGCTCACCTTGAGCTCACTTGGGGAGCTCACCTTGAGCTCACTACGAGAGCCTCATGAGCTCATTTCATGCTCTCCTTGAGCTAGCTCACCTTGAGCTCTCACTAAGGTAGCTCACTAGCAAGCTCTCACCTTGAGCTCACTCATGGAGCTCACCTTATTCACTCATGGGCTCACTCATGAGGTAACTCACCTAAGCTCGCTTGAGCTCACTTTGAGCTCACCACTAGCTGGAGCTCACCTGGAGTAGCTCACTTTTCTTTGATACTCACCTAGAGCTCATGGCAGCAGCTACCCTGAGCTTTAAGCCTCACTGAGTAGCTCTCACTTGAGCTCACCAGGAGCTCACCTAAGAGCTCACTGCCTAATAGCTCTTACCTCAGAGCTCACCTTGCTAACTCACCTTAAGAGATCACCTCACTGAAGCTCACTTGGGAACTCACTTGAAGCTCTCACCTTGAGCTCACCTTGGAGCTCACCTTGAGCTCACCTCTCACTCTCACCTTGAGCTCAAGACTCACACTTATGAGCTCAGCTCACTAGGAGCTCACCTTGAAAATTTGAGCTCAGCTCAGTGAGCTCACCTTAGCTCAGCAGTAGCTCACATTTGAGCTCACCTGTGAGCTCACCTCAGCTCACCCAGAGCTCACCTGAGAGCTCACTTTTACTTGAGAGCTCACCAAGAGCTCACCTCAGATCTCACCTAGCTCACCTTGAGCTCATCTCAAGAGGAGCTCACTAGGGCTAGCTTAGTCAAGCTCACTTGAGCTCACTTGAACTCACTAACTTGCATCGAGCTCACTGACAGAGCTCACACTTAAAACTCACATGGAGGAGCTCAGTTCACTTTCAGCTCACCTTGCCAAGCTCACCTTGGAGCTCACCTTGAGCTCACCTTGAGCTAGCTCACCTCAGAGCTTCACTCGAGCTCACCAAGTAGCTCACCTTGAGCTCAGCTCACCTCACTGAGCTCACCTAGAGCTCACTAGAGCTGGGAGGCTAGCTCAGAGAGTAGCTCACTTGAGCTCACTTGGCTCACTTGAGAGCTCACTTGAGAGCTTGACTTGAGAGCTCACTCAGAGAGCTCACTCAGAGCTCACTGGAGATCTCACTTGTAGCTCACCTAGGAGCTCACTCTGAGCTCACTTGGGAGCTCACCTGAATAGCTTACTCAAGAAGAGCTCACTTAGAGGAGTCTCTCTAGCTCAGGAGCTCACCGAGCAGCTCACTTGAGATGCTCACGAGAGCTCATGAGCTCACCTGAGAACTCACAACTAGCTCACTTGGAACTCACCTAGGAGCTCACCTTACTCACCTTGAGCTCACCTTGACTAACTCACCTTGAGCTCACCTTGCCAACTCACCTTGAGCTCATCTCATCTAGTAGCTCACATGTAAGCTCACCTTAGAGATTACTGACAAGCTCACCTTTGAGCTCACTTGGGAGCTCACTGAGTAGCTCACCTAGGAGCTCAGCTAGAGCTTGGTTGGGAGCTCAAGAAGCTCACTTTCACTAGAGCTCTCAGAGCTCATCGAGTTCAGCTTGACTTGAGCTCACTTGAAGCTCAGAAACTCACCTAGGAGCTCACCTTGATAGCTCACCTTGCTCATCTCACCTTGAGCTCACCTAGAGCTCAGATAGCTCAACTTGAGAGCTCACTTGAGAGCTCATCAAGCTAGCTCACTTGAAAACTCACATGGAGCTCACTGACAGCTCACCTTAGTGAACTCACATGGGAGCTCACCTATCAGCTCACCTTGTCAGCTCACCTTGAGCTCACCTTGAGCTCACTCAGCTCACCTTAGGAAACTCACCTTGAGTAGCTCACTCTAGTAGCTCACCTTGAGCTCACTCTGAGTAGCTCACCTAGAGTAGCTCACCTAAGGAGCTCACCTAATAGCTCACCTTGGCTCACCAGAGCTCAGCTCAGCAGCAGTTGACTCACTTGAGTAGCTTGAGGATCACTTGTGACTTGGAGCTCACTAGCTCACTTGGAGCTCACCTGTAGCTCACTTGGCTCACCTAGTAGCTCACTTAGGAGCTCACCAAATAGCTCACCAAGTAGCTCACCTAGGAGCTCACCTAGGAGCTCACTGATCATAGCTCACTTGACTTGAGCTCACCTAGGAGCTCATCGAGTAACTCACCTCAACTCACCTTGGAGAGCTCACCACTTGGGAGCTCACCTTGAGCTCACCTTGAGCTCACCTTACCAACTCACCTTGAGCTCACCTTACCAACTCACCTTGAGCTCATCTAGAGCTCACATAGGAAGCTCACCTTGAGCTTCACCTCAGAGCTCACCTTTGAGCTCACTTGAGCTCACCTGAGTAGCTCACCTTGAGCTTGCAGAGTAGCTCACTTAGAGCTCACCTTGGCTGAGCTCACCTAGAGCTCACCTTGAGCTCACCTTGAGCTCTCTTGGGAGCTCACTCTTGAGGAGCTCACTGAAAACTTCACTGGGAGCTCACCTTGAGCTCTCAAAGCTCACCTTGCCACTCATGGAGCTCACCTTATAGCTCACTGTTGAGCTCACTTGGAGCTCACATCAGCTCACTTCCTAGCTCACTTGAGCTCACCTTGAGCTCACCTAATCACCAAGTAGCTCACTTGGAGCTCACATTGAGCTCAGCTCTTACCAGCTCTTGATCAGCTTGAGACTTCAGCTCACTGGAGCTCACTGTCATTCACTCAGGAGCTCACTCAGGGAGCTCACTCACCTGGGAGCTCACTTACAGCTCACTCACCTGAGCTCACCTTGCTAACTCACCTTGGCTCACTTCAGGAGCTCACTTGGAGCTCACTCAAGCTCACATTGAGCTCACCTTGACTTGTAGCTCACTCACTTGGAAGCTCACCTAAGCTAGCTCATTGAGAGCTCACCTTTGAGCTCACTGGAGCTCAGCTCACTCAAGTAGCTCACCTAGGAGCTCACTAGAGCTTACTCAGAGTAGCTCACCTTGGAGCTCATCGAGTAGCTCACCTTGAGCTTACCTTAGAACTCACTTGAGCTTTCCTTGCTAGCTTACCTTGAGCTCACCTCGGGGAGCTCACTGAGTGAGCTCACTTGGGAGCTCACTCCGAGAGCTCACCAAGTAGCTCACTCTAAAAGCTCACTTAACTACCTTGAGCTCACTGGAGCTCACTTGAGCTCACCTAGCAGCTCACCTTGCCTACTCACCTTGAGCTCACTTCAGCTAGCTCACTCACTTTAGCTCACCTTGAGCTCACCTTGAGCTCACCTTGAGAAGCTCACTCTTTGAGGAGCTCACCTAGCTCACAGGACCTTGGAGCTTTACCAGTAGCTCACCAAGTAGCTCACCTGGAGCTCACCTAAGCTCACTCACCTCAGGGCTCTCACCTAGAGCTCACCTTGAGTATGAGACTCCAGTTCACTCACCTGAGCTCACCTAATGAGTAGCTCACTTGGGAGCTTCACTAGGGCTCACCTTAGCTCACTTGGGCTCTTCACCTAGCTAGCTCACCTTGAGCTCACCTAGAGCTCACTGCTTGAGCTCACCTAGGAGCTCACCATGGGTAGGTTCACTTGAGCTCACTAGCTCACACTTGAGCTCACCTGAGAGCTCACCTAGGAGCTCACTTTAGCTCACCTAGAGCTCACCTTGGAGCTCTGAGAGCTCACCTTCAGCTTGAGAGCTCACCTTGGGAGCTCACTCGAGCTAGCTCCTCAAGTAACTCACCTTGAGAGATCACCTAAGAAACTCACCTTTTCACGATCTCACCTTGAGCTCACCTCAAGAGCTCACCTCACCTTCACTTGAGCTCACCTTGAGCTCACCTTGAGCAGCTCACCTTGAGCTCTCCTTGCCAAGCTCACCTTGGGCTCACCTGTAGCTCAGCTCACCTTAGCTCACACGAAGCTCACTCAAGAGCTTGAGCTAGCTCACTCATGGGAGCTCACCTAAGCTCACCTAGAGCTTGACTTGGGAGCTCACTAGTAGCTCACCTAGGAGCTCACCTCAGCTAGCTCATCTTGAGCTTACCTAGAAAGCTCACCTGGAGCTCACCTAGAGCTCACCTTGAGACTCACTTGAGCTCACCTTGAGCTCACTCGAGTAGCTCACCTTGAGCTCACTCTCACCTCGGGAGCTCACCAAGCAGCTCACTCAAAACTCAGCATGGGAGCTCACCTTACAACTCATCACCATGAGTCACTCACCTGGAAGCTCACCACTTTGCTCAGCTCACCTTGAGCTCACTTGACCTGGAGAGCTCTCACCTGAGCTCACCTAAGCTCACCTTGAGCTCACCTTGAGAGCTTGCACCTTACAACTCACCTTGAGCTCATCCCAGTAGCTCACTCACAGGTAGCTCACCTTGAGCTACTCTACTAAGCTCACCTTGAGCTCACCTTGAGGAGCTCACCGAGGATCTCAGGAACTCACTTAGGAGCTCACTTGAGCTCAGCTCAAGCTCAGAGAGCTCACCAGGAGCTCATCAAGTAGCTCACCTTGAGCTTTTCCTGTAGCTCACCTGGGAGCTCACTCTGAGCTCACTTTCAGCTCACTGAGCTCACCTTGAGCTCACCTAGAGCTCACTCTTGAGACTCACAGCTCACACTCGAGCTCACTTGAGCTCACTCAGAGCTCACCTCTAGGAGCTCACCTGAGCTCACCTATGGAGCTCACCTTAGCTCACAGGGAGCTCTTGACCTTGACTCTCAGGAGCTCACTTGAGCTCACCTTGCAAGCTCACTCAGGAGCTCACTTGCAGCTCACCTTGAGCTTGCTCACCTTGAGCTCACCTTGAGCTCACCTTGAGCTCACTTAGAGCTCACCTCAGGAGCTCACCTTGGTAGCTCACCAGTGAGCTCACCTAAGTAGGAGTAGGTTGACTTGAGCACTTGTGAGCTCACTGAGCTAGCTCACTGGAGCTCACCTAGGAGCTCACCAAGTAGCTCACTTGGGAGCTCACCTAGTAGCTCACTTGGGAGCTCACCTAATAGCTCACTTGAGGAGCTCACCTTGGCTCTTGCAGAGCTCAACTCACTCATTGAGGAGCTTGAGTTGAGCTCACACAGGAGCTCATCTCACTGTAGCTCACTAAGCTCACTTGAGCTCACTTGACCTTGACTCACCTTGAGCTCACCTTGCCAACTCACCTTGAGCTCATCTGGTAGCTCACATGTAAGCTCACCTCAAAGATTATCAATAAGCTCACCTTTGAGCTTTCTTGGGAGCTCACCTAGAGCTCTCACGGGAGAGCTCGGAGCTCGGTAGAGCTCACTAAGAGCCTTGGCTCATCAAGAGCTCACTCACTTGAGCTTGCACTGAGAAACTCACCTAGGGAGCTCACCTTGATAGCTCACCTTGAGCTCTCCTTGAGCTCCCCAGAGCTCACCTAGAGCTCAACTTGACTCACTTAGAGCTCACTGGGAGCTCATCAAGTAACTCACCTTAAAAAAACCAGCTACATGGGAGCTCACCTAAGCTCACCTAACTCACCTTTACTCACTCTCTCATGGGAGCTCACCTATCAGCTCACCTTGAGAGCTCACTCACCTTGAGCTCACCTTGAGCTTGCACAACTCACCTTAAGCTCACCTAACAGCTCACCTTCACTCGGAGCTCAATTTTTTGAGTAGCTCACTAGAGTAGCTTGACTTGAGCTCACTTTTGAGCTCACCTGAGCAGCTCACCGGGGACCTCACTGAGCTCCTAGGAGCTCACCAAGTGCTCACTTGGAGCTCACCTTGCTAATAGCTCACCTTGGAGCTCTCCTTTGTGAGCACTCTCACCAGTAGAGCTCTTCACTGGAGAGCTCTTAAGGAGCTCACCTAAGCTCAGCTCAAGTTGAGCTCACCTAGGAGCTCATCAGTAACTCACCTAGGAGCTCACCTAAGAGCTCACCTTGATAGCTCACCTTGGCTCACTTGAGAGCTCTCCTTGAGCTCAGCTCACTTGAGCTCACTTTCTTGAACTCACTTGAGCTCAGTTCACATGCTCACAGTAAGCTCACCTTAGAGATTCCGACAAGCTCACCTTTGAGCTCACCTGGGCTCACTCACCAGAGCTCACCTAGGAGCTTGGTTGGGGAGCTCACTAAGTAGCTCACCTTGCTCACCTCATGGAGCTCATCAAGCAGCTTGACTTGAGCTTTCTGAAAACTCACCTGGGAGCTCACCTAGATAGCTCACCTTGTTAGCTCACCTTGAGCTCTCCTGGAGCTCATCGAGATGCTCACTTGAGCTCACCAAGAGCTCTTCAAGAAACTCACCTAGAAAACTCTCACAGGAGCTCACACTGATAGCTCACCTTGCTAACTCACATGGGAGCTCACTCTTGAGCTCACTCACTTGAGCTCACCTTGAGCTCACTTGAGAGCTCACCTTGAGAGCTCACCTTGACTAACTCACCTTGAGCTCACCTGGAGCTCACCTTGGAGCTCACCTAGGAGCTCACCAAGTAGCTCACCTAGGGAGCTCACCTAAATGCTCACTTCACTTTGAGTAGCTCACTCTAAGCTCAGCTCAGGAGCTCAGTTGAGCTCACTCAGTCTCACTTGAGCTCACCAGTAGCTCACTAGGGACCTCACTTGGAGCTCACCAAGTAGCTCACTTGGGAGCTCACCTAGCAGCTCACCTGGGAGCTCACTGAATAGCTCACCAAAAAGCTCACAGGGAGCTCACCTCTCATCACTTGAGCTCACGGGAGAGCTCACTCAGAGCTCACCTAGTAACTCACCTAGGAGCTCACACCTCACTTGGAGCTCACCTCAACTCACTTGAGCTCACCTTGCCAGCTCACTTGAGCTCACCTTAAGCTCACCTTGAGCTCATAGCTCACAGCTCACCTTGCATGTAAGCTCACCTTGAGCTCACAGAGCTTCACCTTTGAGCTCACCTAGAGCTCACCAGAGCTCACCTAGGGAGCTCACCTAGCAGCTCAAGCTCTAGCTCACCTGAGAGCTCACTTGAACTTGAGCTCTGAGAGCTCTCACTTGGGAGCTCTTGACTCTCACTTGAGCTGACTTCACTCCTTGAGAGCTCACCGAGTAACTCTCACTTGAGCTCACCCAGGAGCTCATCAAGTAGCTCACCTTGAAAAATCACATGGGAGCTCACCTTGATAGCTCACCTTGAAACTCACATGGGAGCTCACCTATCAGCTCACTTGCCAGCTCACTCACCTGAGCTCTCTTGAGCTCAGCTTGAGCTCACCTTGCCCAACTCACCTTGAGCTCATCTAGTAGCTCACTTAGAGTTCATCAAGTAGCTCACCAAGTAGCTCACCTGGGAGCTCACCTAATAGCTCACCTAGTAGCTCACCTAGTAGCTCACCTTGAGCTCTCACTGGGAGCTCACCGAGGAGCTCACTGAGTAGCTCACTGAGCTCACCTTAGAGCTCACCTAGAGCTCAGCTCACTCATTCTCACCAAGTAGCTCACCTAGGAGCTCTTTTGGGAGCTCACCGATCAGCTCAGTTGAGCTCACTTAGGAGCTCATCAAGTAACTCACCTAAGAACTTGTCACTGTGGGATCTCACCTTGACTCACAACTCACCTTGACCCAAACTCACCTTGAGGAGCTCACTCTAGTCTTACCTAACTCACCTTGAGCTCACCTTGAGCTCATCTAGTAGCTCACATGTAAGCTCACCTTGGAGAGATTTACCTTGAAAATCTCACCTTTGAGCTCACACTAGAGCTCACCGAGTAGCTCACCTAGGAGCTTGGTGGGAGCTCGACAAGTAGCTCACCCAGGAGTCATCATCGAGTAGCTCAACTTGAGCTTGCCAAAAACTCACCTGGGAGCTCACTTTATAGCTCACCTTGTTAGATTCACCTTGAGCTCACCCAGGGAGCTCACCGAGTAGCTCACTTGAGCTCACCCGGGAGCTCATCAAGTAGCTCACCCAAAGCTCACTTGAAACTCACATGGGAGCTCACCTATCAAGAGCTCACCTTAGCCAACTCACATGGGAGCTCACCTTGAGCTCACCTTGAGCTTGAGCTCACTTGAGGAGCTCACCTTGCCAACTCACCTTGAGCTCATTTGGTAGCTCACCTCAAAGTTCATTGAGTAGCTCACCAAGTAGCTCACCTGGGAGCTCACCTAGGAACTCACCTAGTAGCTCACTTGAGAGCAGCTGAGCTTGAGCTCACACGAGCTCTCACAAAGACCTCACCTAGGGAGCTCACCAAGTAGCTCACTTGGGAGCTCACCTAGCAGCTCACTCTGAGAGCTCACTTAAAAAGCTCAAGTAGCTCACCTGGGAGCTCTTCTGGGAGCTCACTAATCAGCTCGAGTTGAGCTCACCCAAGAGCTCATCGAGTAACTCACTTGGGAGCTCACCTGAGAGCTCACCTTGATGAGCTTTGCTCAACTTTCACTTGATCTCACCTTACCAACTCACCTTGAGCTCACCTTGCCAACTCATCTTGAGCTCATCTGGTAGCTCACATGTAAGCTCACCTTAGAGATTACCGACAAGCTCACCTTTGAGCTCACTTGGGATCTCACCGAGTAGCTCACCTAGGAGCTCAGCTGGGAGCTCAAGAAACCTGAGCTCACCCGAGAGCTCATCAAGAAGCTCAACTTGAGCTTGCCTAGAAACTCACCTAGAGCTCACATGAGCTCACTCACCTTGAGAGCTCACCTAGAGCTCACCGAGAAGCTCGACTTGAGCTCAAAATGGGAGCTCACAAATAGATCTCTCAAAAACTCATAGCATAGAGCTCACCTTAGGAGCTCACTGGGAGCTCACTCATAGAGCTCACCTTGGAGCTCACCTTGAGCTCACCTTGGAGCTCACCTTCACCTTCAAACTCACCTTGAGCTCATCTGGTAGCTCACCTTAGAGTTCATCGAGTAGCTTGCGACTCAAGTAGCTCACCTAGTAGCTTACCTAATAGCTCACCTAACAGCTCACCTAGGAGCTCACCTTTCACCAAACTCACCTAGCTCACTCACTCACTCCTGGGAGCTCACCAAGTAGGTTGACTTGAGCTCACTCTTGTGAACTCACCGGAGCTCACTGGGAGCTCACCTTACACCTAGGAGCTCACCAAGTACCTTGCTTGAGAGCTCACCTAACAACTCACTTGGGAGCTCACCTTGAATAGCTCGCCAAGTAGCTCACCTGGGAGCTCTTCTTGGGAGCTCTTACCGAGTCACCTAGGATTGAGTTGAGATCACCTTACTCACTTGGAACTCATCAAGTAGCTCACTTGCCTAGAAATCACTCACCTGGGAGCTCACCTGACAGCTCACCTTGCTAACTCACCTTGAGCTCACTTAGCTCACCTACCAACTCACCTTGAGCTCACCTTACCAACTCACCTTGAGCTCATCTTATAGCTCACATGTAAGCTCACCTTAGAGATTACCAACAATCTCACCTTTGAGCTCACTTGGGAGCTCATCGAGTAGCTCACCTAGGAGCTTGGCTGGGCTCACCTTAGCTCAAGAAGGTCACCCATGAGCTCATCGAAAGTAGCTCACTTTCACACGGAATGTTTCGGCTCTGCAGAATAGACTTGCTTCTATCCTATCATTCCTTTGAGAAACAGATAAGGGTTAGGGCTAGGAGGAATACCTGTTGAATGTTGAGATGGTGTGCGCGTACCGTAGAGAAAGATCAGATCGACTGAAAGAACTCCTTTTTGTCTTGGAAGGACTACCTGCAAGTAAGAATACAAGACCACCAGATTTTAATTAGACAATAAATGAGGGATCTGCCTTAGGCCCAGGAAATATAAAACTTCCTTTTGAAGGTGGTCAGTTCCCCTTTTAATACGAATTAACACAAATGATAATAAAGAAAGCTATTGCAAAATCACGATTTAGGTATCTCGTTACAAAGCAATAGAAGCTAAACTATCAATAATAAAGCGTCACGTTGTTTGTTCGGTTACTGGTCGTTGATACATTCAGGTTGAGTTAGAGGGATAAACCAGACTGGATCTGAGGTTGTTAGGTGGCAAATAGGTGAGAAAAAGGTTTTGGGGTATAAGTCATGGACCGACGCCGGTCACTGGATAACCGACCACGGTTAGAGAACCGCTGCCGGTATGGGATAATCGACACCGGTAGGGTCAGTAATCTAGGTGCTTCTGGGTAGAGGTTGGTTGCAAGGTGATTGTGGGGTTATTAAGATTGGTGGATGGCTGAGGGGAATAATGGGAGGATAGGGAAGACTCAGAGTGTGATAAAATGGCCTTCAGGGCAATACCAGGATATATGGATGAAGGTTAAGTGTAGTATGTCACTGGTAGTAGATCTAGGAATAAACTTATGACGGTTGTGATTCAAAAAGTCTAAGAAATGTTATCAAAGAGAACATACAAGATTCTACTTACTGTTTATTGACGAGAATGCAGGTCCAAGAACTGTGATGATAAAGGTAGAACTCAGATAGGACGTCCTGACGATCAGAAGATGAGATGTCTTCCCTCACGATGATCAGCTGAGTGTCACAGGCTCGGTTATTTGCGTTGCGATCTTGGGCTTGATGTCCTTCTCTGCAAACTCTTCCTGTTTCTTCACTTGTCTCTGCTCGGTCAAGCCAAAAAATCTAGATCCTTTCAATGATTTCTCCTTTTCGATCAAATGAAAATCTGATCCTTTGTTTTTGGTTGGAAGTGGTCATTTACGGGGAACCGATGGTGGTTACGCAACCGACGGCGGTCGAGTAGGAACCGGTATCGGTCAGGTCAAAGCGGGCTATTTTTGGTAAAATAGCCAGCTTTCCCTCCTTTTCTTCCGAGGGATTGGTTGCGGGCTTGGTCAAGTCATTATGAAGTTGGTTTTAGGTGCGGATGAGGAGTAATTAGTCATAGGTGTGGATTTGGACCAAGTTATAGGTCTTAATTAGGTTAGTTTAGGGTTAAGACTAGGTCATGATGAGGTGGCGACATGAGGTGGTAGGTATGTGATGTGGATTTATTAATTATAAGGTAATTAATAAATAATTGTGTAAGGTTTAGGTGATGAGGTTAGGTTGTGAAATGAGATGCGGGGCACAGGGGTCGTAAGACACAAATTTGGTGTCTACATTAGCCCCTTATTGTCATGTAGTTTGTTTTGTAAAGCTGCACGGACAATAATAAGAAGTGGTTACCCCTGTTAAGGGTATAGGTAATCCCCCTCAAATCTATCACAGATTGAGGTAGCGTGAAATCAGGGATAGGGTTGATAAAGGGTAAATGGTGTTGAGATAATGGTAAGATGGTGGGGTAGGTCCAAGGAAGTAGACGCACGTTGACATGCAGTAGTGCGACCAGGGTACATGATTTGAAGAGCAAACAAGCAATTCATAGGCAAAGGTCGATAGTTTATCCAAACAAGGGTGATATAATCCTGGTATCCAAGGCATAGGAAGTAGCTCCAGGGGATATAACGGGTAAGGTACAGGAACGTTTAGGCATGTTCGGCAGTACCAAATGGTTGGTTTGGTTGAGATAAACGTCACGGTCTTGGTCTAGGCAAAGTTGGTCGACTGATCAAGTCAAGGACCCTAATCATGCTAAAACACGAACAGGTGAGCTCGATTGAACAAAAAGGTACATGATGGATGGATAAAATAAAATGTTGATTGTGGGTATGGTATTTAATTGGTGCGGCCTTAGGTCGGGCCAAATGGTAGGTGCGGCCTTGGGTCGGGCCAAATGGGTTGGTTGCGGCCTTGGGTCGGGCCAAATGGTTGGTTCTTGGTCGGGCCTTGGGCCGTGGTCGGGCCAAATGGTTGGTTACGGCCTTGGGTCGGGCAAATGGGTTATGGCCTGTGGGTCGGGCCAATGGTTGGTTACGCGGCCTGGGTCGGGCCAAATGGTTGGTTGTGGCCTTGGGTCGGGCCAAATAGGTTGGTTGCGGCCTTGGGTCGGGCCAAATGGTAGGTTGGCCTTGGGTCGGGCCAAATGGTTGGTTACGGCCTTGGGTCGGGCCAAATGGTAGGTTACGGCCTTGGGTCGGGCCAAATGGGTTGGTTGCGGCCTTGGGTCGGGCCAAATGGGTAGGTTACGGCCTTGGGTTGGGCCAAATGGTAGGTTACGACGGCCTTGGGTCGGGCCAAATGGTAGGTGACGGCCTTGGGTCGGGCCAATGAAGTTAACAAAGGGTTGTCAACGAAGGTGGATATAGGCGATGTTGGTAAAAAGGGCTATTAGTAAATAAGGGCCGAAATTGGGGTAAAAGTTGGAATAAAACCGATGTCGATTATCTATGACCGATATCGGTTAGGGGACCGATACCGGTTCCTTAGGGCATAATAAAACCGATATCGGTTATAGGTCAAAAACCTATAAAAAGAAAAATACGGCCTGTCATTGTCACATTTGCAATTTGAAAACCGATTTGAGTTGTCTGAGGTGGATTATTGAGATTGGAGCATTTGTTGGTTGAGGTGGCGCTATTTGAGTGGAGGAGTGAGTGATTAGTGGGCCCGAGTGAGTAGGAGGCAGCAGTTGATTGGTGGAGGACCCAGCAGAGGAGAGGTGGAGCTATGGCACAGCCAGGAGGAGCAGGAGGGGCTGGACCAGCTGGACCACCACCACCCATCCCACCACGACGACGTGTCGTCGTACCGGTAGGTTCGAAACCCCTCATTGTGTGGATTTGATTGTATTATGCTCTATTTGGGTTTTGGGTAGAAATGCTAGATTTGATAAAATAATTAATAAATGGAAGTTATTTGAAAAAGGGAGAGGGTAGATAGGTTAAATAGGCAAGGCGGCAGGGTGGGTAGATTTTTAGGGTGTTTGGGTGGGTAAATAGGGATAAATAGGGAAAAATGGATTTGGGGGGCGCGCGGATTCGCTCTGGCAATTTTTCGATGACCGATGCCGGCAGCCGGTAGCTAACAGGCATCGGTCGTAAAGTTCGGTGAGGTGGGTGGGGTTGTGGTTGACCGGTGTCGGTCGTATAGCGACCGGCGCCGGTGAAGAGAGGACCGGTGTCGGTCATAAGTGACCGGTACCGGTCCTTAGGTATTTTTATTTTTGTTGGGTTGGGTTTAGGTTGTGGTGGGGGTATTTGGGTATTGTTGGAGTGTTTTGGTTTGTTTAGGTGTTTTGGTTTGTTGGGTGTGTTGATTTGTTTAGGTGGTTTGGTATTGTTTGGGTATGTTGAGATGGTTTGGGTTGTGGTGGAGGTGTTTTGGTATTGTGTGGTGTTTTGGTTTGTTTAGGTGTTTTGGTTGGTTTGGTGTTTTGGTTGGTTTAGGTGTTTTGGTATTGTTGAGTGTGTTGATTTGTTTAAGTGGTTTGGTATTGTTTGGGTATGTTGAGATGGTTTGGGTTGTGGTGGAGGTGTTTTGGTATTGTGTGAGTGTTGTGGTATGGTTTAGGTTGTGGTGGAGGTGTGAAGAGGGAGGGAGATATCGTAGAGGTTTTTAGGGTAAGATAGGTGGGTGTAGAGGGTATAAGTAGATGTTGTGATAAAGAGTAGGGCTAATGTAGTGAGTTGGTTTTGCAGCACGTCGGCGGTGACGATGGGGACAGATGCCCCATTGTTGAGATGGATGCGCCACATGTGTCCACAAAGCAGTAGGGGGGTATCATGCATGAGGTGGGACTCGCGGAGTCCAGCGATACAGAGTGATTGACAGGGATCATAGTTTGATGGTCGCCCTCATCGAGAGATGGGATCCGGCGACCAATGTGTTCCATCTCCCAACTGGAGAGATGACCATCACATTAGAGGATGTGTATCGCATCCTTCGATTACCGATTGATGGAGAGGTAGTCTTTCAAGTTGACGCTGAGACAGCCATGGACAACATCCTACACGTATTCGGGGATGCGCACCGCACACTACCGACATATCACAGTGCGAGTATCATGTATGGGGATATGTACCGAGCCCACCGCCATGAGACACGGCTTGCCATGCTGATGATGATCGGGATCACTGCTTTCGCCCTCCCGGACTCAGAGGGAGGCCGCTTTCCATGGGCACTTATGGGGGTGCTACATGAGATGGTGGAGGAGCACACATGTTATGCTTGGGCACCAGTATACCCGTGCGCAGCTTATACCGAGAGTCGTGGGGCTATCTCTGGATGAGGTGATTCGGGATTTGCTCGACATTTTTACTACATTGTTGGGCATATGAGCATATCATATGCATTAGACTAAGAGGGGCTGCCCCAAAGAGCCGGGGCCACAGGTCATCTATAGATACGGCTTTCAGAGGTGGTTGGGGGTCGTGGGCCAGCCACGAGCAGTGCTTGCAGGCGGGACGTCACTTATTATAGACATATGTTAGAGGGCTTGACAGTGTTAGATATTGTATGGAGACCTTATAGAGGTCATCACCCACACGGAGGAGCCCGATCACGAGCAAGCGGATCCAGATACATTCTAGATAGCGGGACGAAGGCCCGGGAGTATGAGAGGATACCCCTGGAGAGGGTACGCAGTAGATGGGGCTACAACAGGATGAGCCACCTCACTTCCCTCAGTACCGGAGGGATGATGTAGAGGCTCCACCTACTGCACCATGCCCATGGACCCAGATTGGGTTGCTGAGAGGCCGGTAGATGATACCATAGATGATGCCGGCTGCACAGGAGCATTTTTGGTTTGGTGGGCCGGAGAGAGAGCTGCGAGGATAGCACAGCCACAAATGCAGACTTAGCGGTATTAGAGCGAGAGAGGACCAGCTCGAGGGGTAGGTACATTATTACAGGGGTAGCTTGCTACCACACAGGCACAGATAGGTGTCTTACAGGGGCAGCTAGCCCAGTGCTCGGTATAGGTAAGAAGCATAGGTACCACAAGTGGTATAGGTACATCAAAGAGCGCAGGCACCAGTACACGTAAAAGCACCACTAAATGCACCAGGCACACCGGCCCGCAGTACAGTACCACCACACCATAGGCACCACCACCAATGCACCAAAAAGACACGAGCACGGGGGCACCGTAGTAGGAGTCAAGTCACCCAGCCCAGCACTACGGTGGCACGGGACCGTTATATGGAGGTGAGAGCGGAGGCCCGGTACTATCAGGATGTTCTTGATGGTACCGAGGCTGACTATCAGCCATATGCGGCACATAGAGCAGAGACCTCTCGGAGCCAGAGATCTCAGGGAGGTGCAGCCATAGCCGTGTGGGTCCGTGATGGTAGGAGGCGAGAGGCGGCACAGGACCGGTAGAGTAGGCAGAGAGGGCGGTGGAGAGAGCTGAGGGGTCCCTGCATATTTTTGTATTGGTTCATTAGATATGGGCACCGGTCTACGAACCGGCTATGTTTATAGAGGCCTGCGTGCCTAGATATGATGTATTTATTTATTCATTCATTCGGTTATTATATATACTGGCTCATGAGCCGAGTACGGTTATACTGATTGATACCGGCCTGCAAGTTCTGAGTATGTTTTTGATATGAGAGACCGCCCTGCGAGCCGAGTCGAGATTATTGATGCTATTAATGCGGCTGCGTGCTGCCTTGTGTTGTATTATGAGATCACAGAGGCCCCGATGCAGGGCACAGTGTATATTTGAAACTTTGTATATATATAGATATGATGATTAGGACCCACATTGTAGATCAAGAATTTCGCACTTGTTACTGTCCCAAGTTAATGCACCAAACTAAACACAAAAACCCCAAAACTCCAATGAAATTGATACTGATGAAGATGTAGCCGGATGAGGCAGACGATGTAGATAAGACGGGCGCACACGAGCAATTCGCACAATAGATCCGTGTATCCTGCAAAACACCGATGCTTGACAGAAAAAGACCACGTTAAAAGATATTTAGGTGGACTGCCCGAGAAGCGGGTCCGGGAAGCGATAAGCTTCCTCGGCGGATGTCAGTCCACGTTTTCAATTAAGAAAAGAAGCATACATGATAAAAGATGTAAGTAAAAAGCTAGATTTTCCGATTGCGCAGTAATAATAAGACAAATCTAAACACGTATTTAAAATATAGAAAATAGGGAACTATGAAATAATGCCGGATTTGTGTTACCTGTATCCTTTTTACCTATCTGCAGGGAAATCGGCGTCGATTGAACGGATCGGCGTCGACTGACTAAGATCGGCGTCGATTGAGATGGATCGGCGTCGACTGGATAAGATCGGCGTCGATTGAAGGTAGATCGATCAATCAGAGACCGTGCGATAAGATTCGGGAATTAGAAGGTGAATGTGCTCTGCTTTGGATGTGCCAAGTTTGCAGACATGGAACAGAGTCACCGATGATAGATGGTGGTGTGTGATGCTGATGTGACAGGGACAGAGTAACGGTGCTCCTCTCAGGGATTGATTCGGACAAGATCTGCCCTAATTTGATACGATTGATGCTAAGAAGATCTCTCTTTCTCACAACCTGTATCTCTCTCGCTCTCTGTTCGTGCGTAAGTGATTCCTTTTTCGCTATTCACTTTTCGCTCGTTTGCGGTCTCTTTTCTGGGTCCCTCTTCGGTCCCTAGAACTGAGTTCTGACTTGCTTTTATAATCGGCGCCGCTCCTAGAAAATCGCACCGACCATGGGGTCGGCGCCGATCGCGAATAGACTTCCGAGATGGCCAAAATGAGTGATTTCAAGAAAGATAAGATTTATCCCGAATACGGGAAATATCCCGCTTAGGAAGAGGAAAAATAGATGTGATACATAGATAGAATAAATTTGGGGTGGATAAGTGATTAAGATGCATGGGAAGAAGCGTAATCAAATATTTAATATTTAATCACTCATGGGTAAGATGTGATGGGGTGAATTAAATTTAGAGTAAGTGATTAAATCACAAATTGGATAATATCCCAAGGGGATAGTTGGTGACGTAAAACGTGCCCCAGGTTACCTAAGCAAGTAAATGGATGAGAGGGACACTAAATTGAGTAACCAATTTTAAGTGTCTACATTTTGCCCCTTTTTGTCAAGTAACTTGCGATAAGCAAGGTTATGAGACAAAAACAAAGGGATGGAAGAAGGGAAGAATTTGTGATGATGTGATCCCCCTCAAACTAGGGATGGGATGGATGATAGAACAGACGATCCCAAGTTTGAAAAAGGTAGATGAAAAATGCAGGATGCCCCAGTCGGATGCCTGGAGTAGATCTGATCATTGATGATGCATAAAAATAAATAAAAAGGCAGCAACCTAAGGAACTCACATTGGTAGGGCAAACTAGCCGGTCTCCTCATGAGACGACGTTAGTGCCTACAGACCCATGAGTGTAAGGAGAACTGCAAAATAGTCAGCATCTAAAGAGAGACACATTGGTAGGGACAACTAGACGGTCTGCAAAGCAGACGACGTTAGTGCCTACAGACCCGTTTAACTCTAAGCTGCCAAAAAGTACGAGTGTCCCACGCAAAGGGAACAAACCCGAAATAGACAAGGATATCTAAAAAAATGTGCCAAAAGGCAAAATTCAGCACACAACAATGATCAGATAGATAAGTAAGCCAAGCATCAACACTATGGCAAAGAGATTAGCAGATGGAAGTAAACGACGTGGAGAAGCGATACCGCAATCCACGGGCAAAAATGAGTATAAATCGATAGATGATAGATGATGATATAGACATAGACTGATAGATGATGAATAGATGTGATGGGATAGACATAGAGGATAGATAGACGTGATGTAACTTGATGTGATTGATATGTGGATTTAATTTGGATGAGAAAAATAGATATAGATAGATGGAATGTTACTTGGATGGACAAGTTTTTAGATGTTTTGATGGATAGATGGATAGATGTGATTGATGTATGGATTTAATTTTGATGAAAAATAGATATAGATAGATGTAGTGTAACTTGGATGTACAAGTTTTTAGATGTTTTGATGGATAGATGGATAGATGTGATTGATGTATTCGGTATGTTTGAGATGTTAATTTAATTTTGATGAAAATAGATAGCCAGATCCACATGTGTTGACAATAAATGCTTTGATAGGTAAGATGATATTAGAAAAAGGATAAATTTTGATTGAAATGTGAATTTGACTGGATGAAAAACAAAGAATAATGGGAATACTTTTCATGCGAGAGCCAAGGAAGTAATGAAAATGACCTTGACTAGAAATAAAGAAAATATGCACGGATAAGAAAGAAAATGATAAGTTGGACTCCCAACCGAATTACCATAGATAGAATCGGATAGGAAATCACAATATCATGCATGTAAGGCCCTACATGAGGTTAAAATAAACTCCGACACTAACTAGCCGTAAAAACAGATCTGGGATAGAAACGGAAAGAAAAGTAAGTATCTTGTCGAATTTACAAGGGACACAATACCATCCCATAGTGGGAAAATAGGATTCTCCATATGATCGACAAAAGGTCTTAAATCTCAACTTCATGATTTTGGCGTATAAGCAAACTGATCAATGCGGGAAGTTTGCTTGATATGGAAAGACCGATCGATATGGAAGTCTTTCGGTGATGCTAAAAAAGTGTATCAATCGATCGGAAGGCTGATTGATTACAATAAGCCTTGAATATTTCTTTGAGAAACAACCGCCCTTCAAGGGAGCGGTCTATATTTTGAATTTTAATGATAGCCATCCTTCGAGGGTATGGTCTATTTTCTTTTGATTCACTTGATAATGTATGAATAAATTTGTCCTTCAAGGATCTCCATCTTTTTGATAGCATCTTTTTTTTTTTTTTTTTTTTTGAAACTCTTTGGAAGAAGCTGAATTTAGACCTAGATAGATCGGATGGAGGGGAAGATAACATAGAAGAACATGTACTCATGCCCCGAGTAGATCTAATTAAGATAAGTACTGGGACAGATGAAGTGGTGATTAAGGTATTCCTACCATGAGGAGGAACATATCCAAAAGAAACGTGTAATGAGTAGAGCCGCGATACTCATATTTAAGGTAAACGAGGCAATAGGCGGAGAACCACACAATTTCGAATCACCACAAAAGTAGATGACTGGTTATTAGGACGGATGAAAGATCTGTGTTGCGACTAGATTTGTGTAAGATAGATTTTAACAATAGAAGGGCCGTAGATGCAAGGCATTAAGAGGTTCCGCTTCGTATACCATCCACTAAGATAAACGATAAGCCCCAGACCCATATTTATGAGTGATAATGTACGGGCCCATCCAGTTGGGAGCAAACTTACCACGTTGACTTCTTTCGAGTGTAGTGACATTTTGATTTTCCTTAAGAACAAGGTCACCAATTTTGAAGTCACGGTGTTGCAAGTGCTTGTTATAAGCATGCTTGACACGCTCAAGATAGACTTGATGATGTTCGAGAGTGTTGAGATGCCGCTCATCTAATAATTCAAGTTGAGCTAGACAATTTTGACAATAATCCTCATCGGAGACAAATTCTCCGAGAGAAACATGGAGAGATGGGATTTGGACTTCCAAAGGAAGGACAACCTCGCACTCCATATACGAGAGAGAAGGGAGTAGCACCAAGTAGGAGTACGAATGCTAGTCCGATAAGCCCAGAGCAAAAATGATATGTAAATGCCAATCCCTACCAAATTCGACTAGTTACCTTTGCGAGGATATTACGCAAAGTTTTATTGGACGCCTTCGGCCTCGACCATTAGCTTTAGGATAGTATGGAGAAGAAAACTGAGTTTGATATTGAAAGCGCTGCAGAGGTTCTCGCAAATCAACGCTTCTTGAAAGACTTACCATTATCTCGTGATTAGCTTATGTGGAACACCAAAGCGACAAATGATGTGTTGATAGATGAAATCAACTATGGGTTTAGCCTTTGTTGAAGAAAGAGGGATAGCTTCCACCCACTTAGTAAAGTACTCAAAGCGGTGAATGATAGAATGATGACGCCTGTGAAGAACGGGGATTGATGAGACCAATAAGATCAAGACCCCACTGCGAAAAAGGCCACAAATCCGCCGCAGGTTGCAAAGCCTGACTAGGGATGTGCGTGAGATTGGAATGTTGTTGACACTTGACGCATTTCTTAGTGTATTCACAACAATCTTGATTAAGAGAAGGCCAATAATACCCCAAACGTAAAATGCGCTTGGCTACAGCTAAGCCACTAAAATGTCCACCACAGATACCGTCATGGACCTCCTGGATGGCTTTAGATGATTCATGGGTTTTGAGGCACCGAAGCAAAATACCATCAAAGCCGCGTTTGTAAAGAATCCCGCCTAGAATAGTATAGCGATTAGCGCGTTGGATAAAAGATCTTCTACCATTGGAAGTCAGATCTGGAGGAAGCACCGAATGAGATAAATAATCAACAATCTGTTGATACCACTCATCCTGAGTATGGGTTGTGATAGCATGGATTGAAGATAGTTGCCTAAGATAAGATGGTTGATCTAATCGCAGTGCACAGCCACATAAAGACGTGAGTCTTCGGTAAAAGGCGAGATAAGTGAGGCTAACAAGGCCATGGTATCCGCGAATCGATTTGCAGTCTGAGGAATGGATTGATGGTGAACTTATCAAAAGATTGGAGTTGAGAAAGAACGATGTCACGATATTTGTGAAGGATATCATTCTTGCATTGATAGATACCCGTGACTCGATTAACGATGAGTTCGGGAATCACCGAAGATGTCAATATGACGAGTGCCGAGATTAATGGCATTTTGAAGACCTAAGACAAGAGCTTCGTACTCAGCCATATTATTGGTGCACTCAAAGTTCAACTTGTGTGTGACTGGGATAGGCGTACCCCAAGGAGGAATCATCACAAAACCCGCACCTCCCCTTGCTTGGCATTTGGATCCATCAAAGAAGAGCTTTACTTTAAATGGAGATAGACCAAAATCAATTTGTTGGATATATTCATCGGGAATTGAGCAAGGGGTTCTTGAGTGTCCTAAGAGGAGCATCACCTAATTGATCTGCAATAACCTTGACCCTTGATAGCCTTTTTTGCATGGGATAAACTCGAGGTCAAATTCTGTCATAAGCATGAGCCAACGAGTGATATGATCATTGTGATAAGGCTTTGCATGAATTGTCTTGAGTGGATTAACACTTGTGACAATGTAAGTTTTATGATTAAGGAGATAATGACGAAGCTTAGAAGTTGCGAAGAAGAGAGCACAACATAGTTTTTCAGCTTCGGAGTAACATGACTCATACTCATGGAGGGTGTGACTGATATAATAGACAACTTGTTCTTTACCACAAGTGTCCCGATGTGAGATCATGGCTCCCGAGCATGGTCACACGAGAGATATAAAGATAGAAAGGCTCCCCTTGCGTGGAGGTGTAAGCATAGGTGGAGAAAGAAGATAAGCTTTGAGATCATCAAAGGCCTTTTTGGCAATGCTCATCCCATTCAAAATGAACATTCTTACGGAGGAGATGGTGAAAAGGTTGACAACGGTCCAACAATTGGGAGATAAAACGATGCACCGATCAAGAGGTCCTTGGAGACTCATGGAGTTGCTTTAAGTTAGACGGGGAGGCATCTCAAGGATGGCTTTTATTTTTGTGGGGTCGACTTCAATACCCCGATGGAAATGATAAAACCTAAAAGTTTACCAAAGAGAACGCCAAACACGCACTTAGATGGATTTAGACGAAGAAAAAGCGGATAAGCCTCTCAAAGAGAGGTGCAAGGATGAAAAGATTCTCCGACGATGCTTGGACTTGCCAAGGAGATCGTCAACATAATCTTCCACAATTTTGTGCAAGAGATCATGGAAGATGTAGGTCATTGCTTGTTGATAGGTTGCTCCCAAGCGTTCTTAAGACCAAAAGGCATGACACGATAGCAAAAGGTCCCCAAGGAGTTATGAAGGAAGTCTTATGTTGGTCTTCTCAGTGCGATGAGGATTTGATTATACCCATAGAAACCATCCATAAGAGAAAGCATCTCATGACCCACAGTTAAATCTACGAGTTGGTCGATATTAGGTAGAGGAAAATCATCTTTTGGACAAGCAAGATTAAGATCCCGGAAGTCGGTACAAATTCAAATTTTCCCAGTAGCCTTAGTTACTGGTACTACATTGGACACCCATTGTGGATAATCGATGGGTTGGATGAAGTTAGCCGAGAGCAAGCGCTGTAATTCTTCTTTAACAAGAAGGGCTACTCTAGGGTGCATTTTACGTAATTTTTGCTTAACTGGTTTGATATTGGGAAGGGTAACGATATTGTGGACCACAATATCGGGATCGAGTCCTGGCATATCCTCATATGACCAAGCAAAGGCTTGACGATGTTTGGAAAGAAAAGTGGTAAAGTCCCCTAATTCCTGTGGATTAAGGGATTGGCCAACCTTAATGATGCGAGGGTCTTCAGAAGTCCCTATATTAAGGTCGATAGTGGCTTCATTGAGAAGGGTAGACGTGTCGAAGGAATAGTCTTGGGAAGATAAGAATCCTCTCGCTCCCGTGATAGGTGAGGACGGAATCGCCATCCGCACAAAGGATAGTGTTGATAGTAGGAGAGTCGCCTCCAACTATTTCAGGAAGATTAATGGTATAGAAGCGGACCGATTGTTAGTCTCATAGGCTAACGGCCCTAAGGAAATGGTATTGATCAAAAAAAAGTTAGGTGGGATGGAAATGTCATCGTCCACATCAAGTGATGCTTCGACTTAGTGGGGAAGATGGTTCTTCAAGAGGAAGAGGCTCATCAAGAATAGTGACGGTGGCTTTTGAAAGGGGTTTAAACCCTAAACCAAATTTCTGATGTGGCATGAGAGTAGGAATGGACTTGAGGTCATGTATACCTTGTTCATATTTTCCCAGGCCAAAACCTTTCCACGCGCATCGATATAGATAAGTTTTTGCAAACGTGGGATTCTGTAGATAATCAAACCCTGTTAAGTAAGGTTTGGTCTTAGGAGGAGAATCTGGGCGATAGTGAGGTGTATCAAGACCACCGTAGATGAAATTAGTCTGTTGATTGGGCAGACCAATGGTGACGATGCGACCGAGACCTGGTTGATATTCAGGTTGTTTGTCTGGTCTACCATACTCATTAGGTTTGAGATGGGCATCAAAAGAAAAGAGAGGAAGCTCTCCTAGTGAGAAACGCTACAATGTTTCTTCTAGATTTTGTAAATCCGGTAGTTTGGTTGTAGGTATGGAAGAAGATGAGGCCCCGTCAGAGAACATGCATTTTCTTTTAAAGGGGCAGATCTTGTGGTCATGTCGCATTGAGCGGAAGGAAAAGGATCTCTAGATGAGTATATATTTTGCCCTCATATTGATATTTTAAGCATCGATGGAGGGTGGATGGGACACAATGCATTGCGCGAATCCAGAGCATCCGAGGATCATATTATAGTGGAATTTTCCTTCGACGATGTAGAAGAGTTCATGAAGCAGCTTCTTACCTACTCGAATGGGTAAGACCATAGTTCCTAAAGTAACTGCTAGCTGATCGTTAAATGATCGAAGGGCGAAAGGTGGGGGTGACACTACATTCTTTGGTAACTTAAGTTGTTCGAATGTGTGCGAGGAGATGATGTTGAGTGCAGCTCCACCGTCGATCATAACACATTTTAAGGTAGTATTATTGATTTGGACCGTGATAAAGAGGGGAGCCTCCAAATCCTCGGAAGAAAGAGAAGGAATTTCTGAATCTTCAAAAGAAATGGTGGTTGATGGTCCATTCAATCCAACAACCAATTCGTAGGGTCAGGGCTCATCTGAATTTACTGCGCGATGCGATGCATTATCAATTAGAGCCCAAGCGATGTTGTGGAGAGGATTGGATGAGGTCAAAAAGAGACATTTTGACCGGAGCTCCGGGTGAGTTGTTTCATAACACTCTCCTCAACAGACATGGGAACTTGAGCCCGAGGTGCAAAGCACGAATAGAGACCCCAGGTTGTGAGGCATGAGGAGGGAGACACGCCTTCGTGGGCTGCGAAATGACAACCCATGGTCGAGATGTCAAGACGAAGATGGGTTATCACAAAGGTGTTGGGTTCTAGTGGCGATATGGATTGTGTCAATTTGGGAAGGTGGAAGATCAAGTGGAGTGGGACCACCGAGGTCCGAGTGGATTGTTGGGGCTCGATGAGGCTAAGGTGATAGGAGGTACTTGTTCCTCCTCTTCCAAAGAAAAGGTCACTTTCTTCCAAAAGGTTGTTCACAACAGCTTGAAGAGCTTTACATCCCTCAGTATCATGACCCGGGAAAGCGGTGGTAAGCACAAATCAAGTCGAGTTAAACCGTAGGTTTCACTCCTTTAGGGTTATAAGGTTTAATCGGAGGAAGGGTTATGGATGAATATTGGATAATTTGATGAAGGATTTCGTATAGAATCCAAGAGACGAAGAGGAGGGTAGAGATGATGAAGGTGGTTCTTTTGCATTAACCGAATGCGAGGTAAAAGAACTTGCATGTTAGGTTTAATGAGTCTTTTTAGGGATCCTCTTATTTGTTTGGACATTTGGAGGAGCAGTCTTGGGTACTTGGGATGGGAGTAAGTGAGACATGATTGACTTTGGTGGAGGAGGAGCCCCTAAAATAGATTTTGAGGATGATGGATATGTGACAAATTTTGCGGCCTTTGGAGACAAAGGGGGTTGCTTGGTCGAATTTACTGATGATTTAGATAATGTCGGTTTAGAAGAGGAAGAAGCTCCCAAAGTAGGTGTAATCGGAGGAACATAGGGTGCCTTGGTTTTGGTAATGAAGATGATGATCCTGATAGAAGAGGTGGCGTCTTTTTAGTAGATAAGTCTATTTTTCGGGGTATTGGTGAAGAATGTGTTGTAGAAGAAGACGATGGCTTTGATAAGTGTGTAGAAGAAAAAGCCTTCTCAGCGGGCAAATCCAATCATTTATGAGGCGTAGAGAGAGATTTTTGTGGAAGAGCACCAAGAGTCTTGATGGTCCGAAATATGGGCTTTCCTTTTTCAGGGATGGTGACGACTTCAACGGCATAAGGTGTTTGTAACCTTTTCGGAGGAAGCAGTTGGGGAGATACTGATGGTGTAATGTTAGATTTTGGTTGTCTCAGGTTTAGGTTCAGGAACCGAGTGTATAGGTGTTGATACTACTTCTTTTGATCTTTCCTTAATAGGCGAAGTAACATTAGTGATGGAAGAAGTGAGTGATGAAGAAGCAGTTCCTTGCGAGGGACTACTTCATGCAAGTAATCATGGGTGAAACTACTGTAGGAAAAGAGATAGGAAGGGTCAAAATAGAAGACGCTCACAAAGTCGGCACAATTATAGGTACGTTTACCAAGGACATAGTTGCAGCGGGAATGGGAGCAACAGAAGTGGATGTGCCTGTAGTGGAAACTCGAAGGGATGTAATTGCCTCGAGTATTGAAAGAATGTCTGAAGATGAGACAGATGAGGATGACACTGTCTCGGGTATGGATGGTAGGTCAGACAAAGGAGCGGAGAAAGAAGACTCCGTGCTTAGTAATGTAGGAATATTCAAAGACGGGCCATCTGAAGATAATGGAACTCCAGTGATAGATGAAGTGGAAGGAGGTTCTGATTCGATTGATGTGTTTGCAGATGGCTTGGTTTCGGAAGAAGATTCTTCGGTAGAGATGAAGTTGATGGTATGAGTGTTTGGTTTTTGAGACTCTGAAGCATTATGGTTCGGGGCATGATTGGGAAAAGGTTGTTTAAAAACATCGAGTGCCTGATTTGGGGGAGCATTTGGGTTATCCAGAATGAGCTCGCCTTTATCAATGAATTTCTGGACAAGATTTTTGAAAGTCTGACATCGTTCAATGTCATGACCTTTGGTTCTATGATAAGGACAGAAATCATTTTCCCTATACCAGAATGGGCGTTCTCGGCTTTCATCAATATCCCTAATGGGGGGAAGTTCGATCATGTGAACTTCCAACATTTTTTCTAAGATAGAGGCATATGATTTCCCAATGGAGCGAAGGATCGAGATGATGAAGTCCCTTTTCGAGAAGATGAGGGGTCTCTTCGTGGTGTTTGATTAGAAGTATTGTCAGCTCGTGATGCTTTTAGTATGATAGCGTTGGTGGATCCTTGATTTTTGTCTTTAGAAGGGGAAGAATTTGGTTTGGTAAACCGAGAAAAATCTGGTTTAGATTTAGAGCGAAGTTTTAGCTTCCCTTGCTCAATGGCGCGAGATTCAAGTTTGCGTGCCATCGTGAAGGCTTCTTCAAAGGTATGAAAAGTTTGGATCCTTAAAGTGGAAGAAATGTGATTAGCACAAGATCGAGTAAACAACTCGATTTGTTGGGTTTGAGGAAGGGAGAAAGACAATTGGTTGATTATCCCTCTCCAACGAGTGACAAAATCTGCAATAGACTCATCATCGAATTGGCGAATGTTATAAAGATCTGTGATCGAGATCTTATGCGCGATATTTATTGAAAAGTTTTCAACAAACATTTGGGCCAATTGAGAGAAAGAAAATAAGGAATGTTGAGGAATGTTATTGTACTAGCCTAAAGCAGTCCCGCTAGAGACATAGGAAAGGTACGGAGCATAAGCTCCCGATCCCGGACTATGAGGTATTAAGCATGTTTGAATGCTCGCAAATGTTGTTGAGGGTCTTCCCGACTATGAAATTTTGAAAATTTAGGAAGTTCCCATTGGGGAGGATAAGGCTTGAAAGCTACTGAGGGGTGAATGGGTTCATTACACACTTCTTCAAAGGAGTATGAAGGACGAGCCCCTTTTGTGGAGGCTTCCAAGTCTGCGATTTTCTTGAAGAGAATTTGAACCACGCGATTTGAGGAGGAGGTACATTGGTATGTCCTACATAAGAAGTAAGTGGTGGATGTTGTTGAGGTGTCAATGGAGGATTCATCTGTTGATGGATAGGATGATAAGAGGAATAACCAGGTGTTCTGGGTGACACCGGGTGGGGTATTTGCTTTGTGAGGTGGCTTGCGATATAGGCGGTGTGAGATAATAAGTGGTTGAAAAAATAAAGGTTGGGTGACGGATGGAGCCCGTGATTGGTGGACTCCTATGTTTGTTGATTGATCGGACAGATTGAGGAACATGGGTGTTGGTTGGATTGGACATGTTGGGGAACAAGACCGAAAGGGGCCTTCTACCGCCGATTAGGTATTAAGGATGCCAATGTTAGAGGATGGGTGAAGGTCACATTCTTTGGAACATTGGAGAAAGACCCCTAGAGGACGAGAAGTAGGAGCCAATTGACTATTCGGAGGGGGTTGGCTCATGAAGAGGTACTGACCTTGGGACACAATGGAGGGCATAGATGAATTAACAGCAATATGCGGGTGTGCAGACGCATTCATTATAGCCAGGGCAGAAGACTTCTCAGAAGTAGGTTGTGGAATACTCGAGGTAACTGCGGTGTTAGGAATAGGTAAGACTATTTGAGAACTAGTCGATATGGTAGGTGGAAGAGAAAAGGGAGGCATAGGGGCCTCGCTCTTCTCCGTGACTCGAGGCAAGAGCGACGATGCAAACTGCTCTACAAAGGCTTGGGATGATCCACGAGGGTAATCGTACACTTGTTGGATTGGTGGTCCTTGATCAGATATTTGAATAGATTTGTGTACTAGGTAGTCCATGAGGGCTATCGGATTGCGGTCGAGGAATGCCTGGAATTCAGGATCCCCGCGGGGAACATACTCCGAGCCAGATGATATTTCCGAAGGACTAGGGGAAGCTGGACGTGATGGGATTGCCTTGGCTTGATAGAAAGGATTATATGACCAGGATGGGGAACCAACTAACAGCGGTCCCGAGGAAGATTGGGGGGGTGCCGAAACCTCCACACTAGTGGTGATCTCGGAGGAAGAAGGAACCAGTTGAGCCATTCTTCTAGATTGTGACCGAGTGATAACCGTCATAAACACGCAGAAAAGAAGATTGACCTAACTAATGCACAGACAATTCAAGCAGCGCAAGTGATTATCTCCTTTAAATTTTGATGCTTTTAAGAAAAGAAAATGTTAGGGAAGGCTTTTTAGAACAGGAACTACTCAGATAGCCAAACTAAGGATGGTTTGGGTAATGTTTGGTGAGGAGTCCCGAAGGCACTTCAGTAAAAGACCGGTACGTGGCTTGATATAGGGGCCTACCCCCGCACTTCACACACCGCTGCGATAAGGGAGTCGGGTGCTTTGCCAATATATACCAAAATCTTCCGTGAATTTATAGCGCGGCCTGAGTACCGCGTAGGCTCTTCCTCTTGGATATCACTTCCAAGTAGGTGAGGCCAGGGAAGGAATTTTGTTTAAATGCTTTATACCTAGTGATTTTGGCTTTGTGTGCAAGGGTGAAAAATAAAAATCAAATAGTGTCACTACCGATTTTGATCAATTTTCCACCTAATTAAAACTAGATGAAAAACATGCAAAGAATGACAAAGAAAAAGTTCTTTTTAAGCACTTAAAAACGAAGTGTTTGATTTCAATGAAGACAAGTCAAATAGATTTTTTCCCAAATGTGATTAAGTTCTTTTTAGAACCAAAATTGAAGTGTTTGGATGTGATAGGCAACCGACAAAGAAATCCTAAAAAGGAGAAAACACCGTAAAGAGGAATACCTTGTAGATTTATCTCTCCAAGGTGTGTGGACTTCAAAAAGCACGTTGTTGAGCTCTTCCCCGAACAATCCCATGAACAAAGCAAAGTGCTCCGCAAGAAGAGGTTAAGCAAACACCAAAGAAAACCCAGAAAGATATATCCAGATAACGGTGAAACAGAAATCTCTATTTTTAAGGAACTAGAAAAATTTCAAAGATAACGATTTCGCCTAAAAAAGCAAGATTGAAATGATGAAAAGAAATGCTCAAATAGGACTAATAGAAATCAAGAAGAAAAGGAACAAAGTTCAAAACTAGGAAAGAAATGAACTTATCAATAAGGGACTTTGGTTGGGTCCTACTGGCGTGCTGTAATGTAGATCAAGAATTTCGCGCTTGTACTCCGTCCAAGTTAATGCACCAAACTAAACACAAAAACCCTGAAAACTCCAATGAAATTGATACCTGATGAAGATGTAGCCGGATGAGGCAGCCGATGTAGATAAGACGGGCGCACACGAGCAATTCGCACAATAGATCCGTGTATCCTGCAAAACACCGATGCTTGACAGAAAAAGACCACGTTAAAAGATATTTAGGTGGACTGCCCGAGAAGCGGGTCCGGGAAGCGATAAGCTTCCTCGGCGGATGTCAGTCCACGTTTTCAATTAAGAAAAGAAGCATACATGATAAAAGATGTAAGTAAAAAGCTAGATTTTCTGATTGCAATAATAAGACAGAATCTAAACACAGACAGAAAGTACAGAAAACAGGGAACTATGAAATAATGCCGGATTTGTGTTACCTGTATCCTTTTTACCTATCTCGCAGGGAAATTAAGCGCCGATCGGTAGAATCGGTGTCGATTGAAGGGATCAGCCGATCGACTAAGATCGGCGCGATTGAGACGGATCGGCGTCGATCGGATAAGATCGGCGTCGATTGAAGGCGAGATCGATCAATCGAGACTCAGCGATAAGATTCAGGAATCGGAAGGTGAATGTGGTCCATTGGATGTGCCGGTTGGTGAGACACTGGAACAGAGTCACCGATGATAGATGGTGGTGTGTGATGCTGATGTGACAGGATAGAGTAACGGTGCTCCTCTCGGGATTGATCTGCACAAGATCTGCCCTAATTTGATATGATTGATGCTAAGAAGATCTCTCTTTCTCACAACCCGTATCTCTCGCTCTCTCGTCGTGAGTAAGTGCTTCCTTTTTCGTCTGCTTGCTTTTTGCTCGCTCGCGGTCTCTTTTTCTGGTCCCTCTTCGGTCCCTAGAACCGAGTTCTATACTTGCTTTTATAATCGGCGCCGCTCCTAGAAAATCAGCGCCAACCATATGGGTCGGCTCCGATCGCGAATAGACTTCCGAGATGGCCAAAATGAGCGATTTCAAGAAAGATAAGATTTATCCCGAATATGGGAAATATCCCGCTTAGGGAAGAGGAAAAATAGATGTGATACATAGATAGAATAAATTTGGGGTGGATAAGTGATTAAGATGCATGGGAAGAAGCGTAATCAAATATTTAATATTTAATCACTCATGGGTAAGATGTGATGGGGTGAATTAAATTTAGAGTAAGTGATTAAATCGCAAATTGGATAATATCCCAGGGGATAGTTGGTGACGTAAAACGTGCCCCAAGTTAACTAAGCAAGTAAATGGATGAGAGGGACACTAAATTGAGTAACCAATTTTAAGTGTCTACACACATGTTGTGTTTAAAATGTGTCAAGTGTTTTGAAAATGGTTTGTGATTTTTAATGTATGATGAGTTTAATTAACATGTTGTGTATATTGATGGTGTTGATATCTTTTGTTGATGGGATGTGAATATTGAATGTTCAGAGTGTTGATTTGGATTCAAATGGTGTATAGATTGATGGTTTTTGATATCGGTTATTGATGGCTTGTTTGTTTTGTAATATAGAGAAATGATGTTGATGAAATTGTGATGAGAGATAGATTTGATGAAAAATTATAGATAATGGTGTTGTTTATGCAGAAAAAGGGACGGTGCCACAAAAATTTGCAATAATGAAGAGATGACTTAGGTTTAAGCAACAAGGGGAAAATGGACCGATATCGGTTGTGTTTTAAATGATAGAGAAGATGTATTTGTTTAATATCTAAAATAAAACTAAAGATGTATGTTCTTTTGAGTGATGATAATAATAAGAATGGTTGTGTTTTAAATGTTGTTTTTGTTTATTTTGAAAAAGGATAAAGAGGAACATTGGCAAATAGAAATACACAAAAATATTTATATTTACAACACATGATAGGGTATGGTAGGGGATGGTCGAGCTAACCTTGGGAGACCCCATGTCTCCTAAGTGCTGCCTACATAGCCCATTGCACAAAGCAAGGAAGGGCCTCAGACCGATGTAGTTCTCCCTTAGGATCAGGGAGAGGTGAATTCAGGCAATTTGGTTGTGGTTAGGCAATTTTGTTGGTTGGTAAAAATTTGATGTTGGTAGGGTAATGTTGTTGGTGTTGGTAGGGTAAAGTGAATGTTAGCATACCCAAGTAGTAGGGAATCGTGTCCTGATTAAGGTCAACACACAATCCTAGAGCCGAGAAAAAGAGGCAAGAGTGTCCCGTAATTGAGAAGAGCTAAACAAACCACATATTAATGTAGGATGAGCTTGAATCCCTAGGTACCTTGCATAGGTGAGAAGTCGATAGGTGAAAAGAGTGGTATAATCACAATATATCAGATATACGTCACGTCCCTTGAGTTTTGTTGCTTTGAAAAATGGTGAGGTGAGGTGGTTGATGTGGGCGAGGGTGCAGAGAACTTATTATAAGATGATTATTCTGACAAAAGAGAATCAAACCTAAATAGACAAGTCCATGACTCAAAAGTGTTTTGAAATACTGCTTTTATTTTTATTTTATTTTGCTGGATATAGACTGATCGATGCGGGAAGTCTACATGGGATATGTATTTTGTTGTTCTTGAGGTCTTCACGAAGCTGATCAATGCGAGAAGCTTCTGATAAAGGCTGACTGTGTATAGTTGTCCTTCAAGGGAGCAGTCTATTTATAGTAGCGATGTGTGGTGTTTATGTATAGCATCCTTCTGGGGAGTAGTCTAAATATAATAGTAGCAATAGTCCTGCATATAGCTGTCCTTCAAGGAGTAGTCTATTATATAATTTAGAGGTCTAGATGTCCGTTGGGCATGAAGCATCTAGTTTTTGTAGGAAGTTTGTCTCAAGAAAATCCCATAAGTGTTTTAATTAAGAATGTGTCATTTTGATACTTTGAAGTCATGGACGAGACTAAAAAAGGGGAAGACATCTTTTAAGGGAGGTGATAATCAAACCATGTGAGCTTGATTTGATTTTGAGATGTAAGAAACAAAGTGTATGCGGTGGTAAATGAGCTCAAGGGACGAGCGTAAGGTAGATAAGAAGTGATATAACACTAATTTCAACAGTAGAATGGTCGAAGATGCAAGGCATTAAGGGGCTCAGGCTCAGGTTTACCATTAAGTGAAGCTAAATGATAAGTGCCTGATCCGTAAGTGTGAGTGATAATGTAAGGCCCAATCCAATTAGGAGCAAATTTTCCACGTTTACTCTTTTCTAGTTTGGTTACATGTTGATTCTCTTTGAGGACAAGATCACCAACCTTAAAAGTACGCTCATGAAGTCATTTATCATAGGCACGCTTGATGCGTTTTTGGTAGATTTGAAGGTGATCAAGAGCCGTAAGACGACGCTCGTCAAGAAGCTCTAATTGGGCTAACCGCTCTTGCGTAAATCATCATTGGTGAGAATATCCTCAAGAGATATTCGAGGGAGGGTATTTGTACTTCGAGAGGCAAGACAAAATTCGGTACCATATACCAAAGAAAATGGTGTGGCATTAGTGGAGGTACAAATGCTTAGTACGATAAGCCCAAAGGGCAAAGGGAATGTGATCATGCCGCTTTCTTCCCTGACTCATTGACAACTTTCATGAGGATTTTGGTTAAGGTTTTATTAGAAGATTCAGCTTGACCATTGGCCTATGGATAGTAAGGTGATGAGAAACTAAGTTTGATACCAAAGTTGTCACAAAGGTCCTATAACAACTTATTTTTAAAGATTTACCATTATCTCGTTATTAGGTGATGAGGAATACCAAAATGACAGAGATAATGTGATGGTTAACGAATTCGACAATTTTTTCTTTTTTGATTGAAATGAGTGGAATGGCCTCCACCCATTTTGTGTAATATTCGGTTGCAGTTATGATTATCCAATGGTGACATTGCGAAGAGGGTGGGTGGATCTCACCAATAAGGTCTAAACCCCATTGTGAGAAAGGCCAAAGATCTCGTGTGACCTGTAGCGGATGGCTAGGAGTATGTTGAAGGTTGGCATGTTGTTGACACATAACACAACGCTTAACATATTCATAGCAGTCGTTATTAAGAGTAGGCCAATAATAACCTAGGTGAAGGATTCGTTAGCCATGGCAAGGCCACTAAAATGTCCACCACAAATGCCATCATGGACTTGTTGGATGGTATAGGTGACCTCCGCGCCGGTTAGACATCGAAGAAGGATGCCATCAAAGCCATGTTTATAAAGGAGTCCCCCCATAACGACATAACGATAAACACGTTTAAGAAAAGTGCGTTTTCCGGTAATAGTAAGGTCAAAAAAAGCGAGAACGGAGGTTGTAAGGTAGTCGTGAAATTGGTGATACCAGTATCCTAAGAATTAGCAGACACATTATTTATCATACAAACAACCGGGTGAGTAAGATGGGGCAAAGAGTTGTTGGACCAAGATGAAAATGTCGTGAGTCGATTGATGAAGCTAGAATTTGCGAGGCTAGGCAAGCCATAGTATCCGCAATTTGTTAGTGGAGCGGGAATGGTCCTGGATAGAATAACGAGTAAATGAGGTCAATAGTGAATCCACGTAATGTTTGTACTTTTGAAGTTCCTCATTCTTACATTGGTAGATGCCCATAACTTGATTGACTACCAATTGAGAGTCGCCAAAAATATTAATGGATTTGACACCTAAGTGTAACACAACTTGGAGACCCAAAACAAGGGCCTCGTATTCCGGCCGTATTATTAGTGCAGGGAAATCGAGCCGGAATGAAAGAGGCATAGGTTCAGCCAAGAAGAATGAGAACAACGCCGCCCTCTCGCCGCTACTGCATTTAGATCCATCAAGAAGAGGGTCATTTGATACGACTCTTCCCGAGTGAAAGAGTGGCAATGAGTTCGTCGGGAAATTAAAATTGGTGAATCGCTCCCGGTAAAGGGGCCTCCGCAATTTGGTCCATAATAGTTTGTCCTTTGATTGCCTTCATTGTACAAACTCAAGGTCGAGGTCAGCGAGGAGCATAAGCCATCGGGCGATGCGTTGGTTTAGATGTGGTTTGGCATACATATAATGAATGGGGTCCGTGTTGGTGATGACAAAAGTTTTGTGATTCAGAGGTAATGTCGTAGTTTGGTGGCTACAAATGATAGGGCTAGGCACAATTTTTCTACATGTGTATACCTAGTCTCGTAATCCATGAGAGTACGACTTATATAATAAATGGCTTGTTCTCGACGTGCCGAGTCCCGATGTGTGAGCATGGCTCCTATAGCATGTTGAAGAAGAAAGGTAAAGGTAGAAAGGATGATCATCCTGAGGTGGAATAAGCATGGGTGGCTGCAAGAGATAGGATTTGAGAGCTTCAAAGGCTTGGTGACACTCTTCACTCCATTGAAAGGTAATGTCCTTTTTAAGAAGGTGATGAAAAGGTTGACATCGATCCGAGAGTTGAGAGATGAAACGCCGGATGGATTGAAGTTTACCCTACAAACTACGCAATTGTTTGAGGTTTTTGGGTGGGGGCATTTCTAGGATAGCTTTGACTTTAGATGGATCGACCTCAATGCCACGCAAAGAGATGATAAAGCCAAGAAGTTTTCCCGAAAGAACACCAAAGACACATTTCTTTGGTTGAAGCTTGAATAATATCGCAAACAGTGATCAAAAATAATGGTTAAAACATCGAGATGTTCACTACGATGTTTAGATTTTCCAAGAATATCATCGACATAATCCTCAAGGATAGTGTGCATAATGTCATGGAAAATGTAAGTCATAGCCCGCCGCTGATAGGTAGCACCAAAGATTCTTAAGGCCAAATGGCATGACACGATAATAGAAGGTTCCCAAGGAGTTATGAAGGTAGTTTTATGTTGATTGGCGGGCTACCAAAATTTGATCAGTATCCCGAAATTCCATCCATGAGAGAAAGCATTTCATGGCCCGCAAAGTGAGATCAACAAGTTGATCAATACTTGGGAGGGGGAAGTCATCCTTGGGGTAAGCGAGGTTAAGGTCTCGGAAATCAAACAGCATATCCAAAGTCCCCCATCGCTTTAGTGACAGTACGATGTTAGAAATCCATTGAGGATAGTCAATAGGCAAGATGAAGGAAACGGAAAGAAGTCATTGAATCTCTTCTTTGACCAAGAGGGCAATGCGTGGATGCATTTTTCTCAGTTTTTGTTTGACTGGTTTGGAATTGGGGTTTAGGGTGATGTTATGGACGGAAATGGTAGGATCAATTCCTGGCATGTCAGTGTAGGACCAAGCGAAAGCTTGGTTGCGGGTACGGAGAGAAAGGTAGTAAAGGTGGCTTGTTCTGATGTGTTAAGGGATTGTCCGATCTTCACAATGTGAGGATCCTCCTCTATGTGGATGTTGATTTCTATAGTTGACTCATTCAACATGGTTTGAGTTTCAGATGGTAAGGCGCGTTGAATATAGGAGTCATCTCGCTCCCAAGGTAAGTGAGGATGGAGTCGTCATCCTGGCACTCAACAACATTAATCGAAGGTGAATCCTCTTCGATCATGTCTGGATACAGAAGGGGAAGAGAAGATGGGTCCTCATTATCACGTTGATAAGTGAGAGGACCTATGAAGATAGCATTTATGAAAAAAAGTTGGGAGGGATAGATTCAAGGTCTATCGACTCGTGGGTGATGATGGCAAAGTGGGTGATGATGGTTTGGTAGGGGTGACATCGTCATCCTCCATGATACAACCGACACGAGGTTTCTCTCGATGTAGGTGTTTCAGAAAACCGAGACCACCGTGATCATTGTGTTTGCGTGTAGTCACGGAAATGAGTGTATGTCGGCCTTGTTCATAAAGACCAAAACCAAAGCCTTTCCAAGCACAAACAGTCAAGAAGGTGAGGGCGAAACGACGATTTGTCAAGTATTGAAAATCAGATTGGAAGGAACTACACCAAAATGAGGTTCGGGGGTAATGGAGGATGTGTCAACACCCCCATACGTCAGGTTGGTGCGGCAATGGGGTGGTCCGTAAGAGATTACCTCCCCCACGCGACGGTCGTAGGTGGGATGTGCATGTAATTGTCCATACTCCTGCGGGGTATGGAAAGAACTAACGTTATATAGGCGGTACTCCCCCAGCGTAAGGCGTTGAAAAACATCTACTAAGGGGTCGGAGGTTGGGATGTTATCTGCGGGAAAAGAAGTAATATTTATAATGGCGGTTTCATTGGTCAAGGTGTAGGTGCATCGGAAGTAGATGGCTAGGTTGGATGAACGGGTGTCTTGACCGGGCATACAAGTACATCATTAGGGCGATACAACATATTGCAAGTTTTGAAGGGGAGGATCAGCTTTTACGGTATAGGACTTCGCCTCGTACTCAAATTTTATGCATCTATGTAAGGTGGAGGAACTCATCCCATGCCCTGATACAAGGGCGGCTAACAACATATTGTATCGAACTCTCCCTCAAGGACATAGAAGAGTTCGGGTAAAGTACGTGGTCCTACATGAATGTTAAGGATCACGGTGCCTAAAGTAGAAGTAATAGCATCATTGAATGATCGCAACATGATGGGATTGGCACACATGCAACTAGAAGGGATATTCATTTGTTGGAAGGCTTTTGAAGAGATGATGTTCAAAGCAGTGCCCTCGTCAATCATAACATGACGTACTAATATCTCGAACGTACGGCCGAGATGAATAGAGCAGGGTCAGGATCTTCAGCACCAAAGTCCATAATTTCATCTTCAGAGAAACTAACAGCAGCGGCTTGCTTTATGCGAGAGACGTAGTGGTTGGGGAGATAGATTGTTTGGTGAGCGAAGCAATGTGATTGGGTGTTAGAATAGAGGTAATAGGCAAGGTTTCATTAGGTAAAACCTCTATCCCTTGAAGGATTTCAACGAGAGCTTGTCGATGAGATTCAAGTCTCGAATGAGATCATACAATGTCATTTTTATAGGTGATCGTGAAGCTCGCTTTGATCATAGTTCCGTGGGAAATGCCATTAGAGACGGGATAGGCGGGTCCGCGAATAACCACTTTAGGTGGTGGTGTAATCGGGATGGTGGATGGAGAAAGAGATGCCGCAGGTGTGTTTTCTTTCACTTTCCCATTGTTTTTCTACCCTCGAGTAGCAACACTAATCATATTGATCTCGTGAATACGAGAGGAGGAAGATGGTAGGGATAGGTCATGGTTTTCGAGAGGTGGGGCTGTAATAATGATAGATCTTGGTGAGGTGGGGACAGGTGGTATAGGAGAGGGAATTGAAGCTAAAGGTCTCTCTCTTCATAAGTTGTCTTTCTTAACTTTTCTATCTGAGAGAGGTGACGGACGAAGTATGGCTTTCAACGCTTTGCATCCCTCTACGTCATGTCCTGGTGTGCGGTGGTAAGCGTAGATTTTAGACTCATCGTAACCTATAGGTCGAGGTTTAGATGGATCATAAGGTCTAAGTGGGGGTAGGGAAATGGTCACATTCTCCACCAACATAGCAAGGATTTTGGCGTAAGACCCTTTGAGTGGGTCAAAGTCAGAGGAAAATGAGGCTATTGAGTCGGTCGATTCTCGTGATGACGTGGTGTGGTTGGTTTGTATGGGGGTGGTTTAGCCAAGGAGTTTTGATAATGGATTTTAACGATCAGGGGTTTCTTTGACATAGAAGCTATGTTGGATGATGAGGCCACGATGATGTGGTATCGTAAAAACAACCACGGAGAAATAGGAGTGACCGAAAACAAATCTTTTGATGATGGAATTTGTTTAGGGTTGATAGGTGGACGAGATACACGGGTGACAGTGTTCTTATACCCTTGATTTCAGATGGGTGCGAGAAGGCGTAGGTCGCTTTAAAGAAAACGTAGGAGGTATGATATATTGATGTAAGGTAGAGGGATGGGGTCCCAATATGGAAGGTAGGTGTGACGATGAGGGTTTTAGTTGTGTTAGCGGCATAGATTGAGGAGATTGAGTCTGTCTCCTAATGGGATGGACGGATTTATTTTTAGATAAATCAAGCCGCTTAGGTGGGTGTGTTAGACTAGGTATGGGTGAGGTCCCAAGCATAGGGGAAGATTTTTTTAGGTTAATATAAGTGGATGAGGTATTTGGTAGAGATGAGGGGGTGAAGATGAGGACATAGGCATTTTAAGCTTCAGAACACTTCGGGTATATGGTAGAGGCATTAGGATCGGTCATTTGCATTTGAGTAGAATATGGCGTACTCAAATGTTCCCATAGACCCGTCTATCTTCCGGGAATGACAGTCCTCACATGTGAATATGAACTTTTGTATGGAAGAAAGGTGGGTTGTGATTCCGTCCACCGTGTGGGGTGATACAGGGGTATATGAGGCTGCTGTATCAATGGGCATTAAGAGGTCAACCGGTTCTTAAAAGATTTAGGTGATGAAGGACTAATAGGTAGGAGGGCATGTTTGAGAGGATATGTCATGTTTGAAGAATGTGGTGATGTCGGTTCAAGAGGTTTCTTGTCTAAGGATGACAAAAGAAGTGGCGAGCCTTCCTCTTGTCACAGCAAGAATGGTAGAAGGAGACGTTTGGGAAATAGATAAATTAGATAACATCTCGCTCCACGGTCTTAAGGATGTGGTGTAAGAAGGCTCATTTGTGAGAAGGGAACTCGACGCTTAATTCCTTGATGTGTAAAGGAACGGCAAGGATTTTAGTTTGTCTTGACGGTGAGGAAGGGGTTCGGTTCCCTGCGTTAGTGAAGAGGTTTGATTCAGAATTTGTTTGATAGAGGTCTTTGGCCAGAATCGAAGACTACATGGATCTCATGAACACTCTCCTCGGCTAAGATATTTTGTTTTAGATTATTGTTAGAAGAATGATTCGGGAATGGTTTGTTGAATATTTTCAAATTTCGGTTTGCGGAGCGTTAGGATTATCGAGGGCTATATCCCCCGCATTAACCATTTCCCGCACTATGTTTTTCAACATCTTGCAGCTTCTCATGATTGTGTCCCTTCACGCGGTGGAAGTTACGAAGTCATTTTCTTTGTACCGTGAAGGTAAGGCGCAAGTGGAATCAAACCCGTAATGAGGTTTAACAGGCGGTAAGGTAATGGCTCCTGCTTTGAGCAATTTTTCCAATATCACACCATATGTTTCTCCCAAGGGAGTGTAGTTGATGGGCTCTGCTTTATACTTATAGGTGGTTTTTGGCGGGGTATTAGATGGTGGTTGGGATTTGACCATCACCGCGTGCACGGCCCCTTTTGATTTCGAAGCAGTCGATGGGTGAGGATTGGTGGTGTTGGGTTTGTTGGTGGAATCTTGGGTTTGGAAAGTGGGGTTTTTGTTGCGCAACCGCAATTTCTCTTCCTCTAAGGCTCGAATCTCTAGTTTTCGAGCCATAGTAAAGGCCTCGTCAAATGTACGGAAAGTTTGAATTTGGAGGGTAGGAGAGATGTGCTTAGCGCAGGCCCACGTAAACAGTTCGATAAGTTCGGTCTGAGGCAAGGCATACGTAAGTTGGTTGATAAGGCCCCGCCATCGTCCAATGAAATCTGCGATAGATTTGTCTTCAAATTGTCGAGATGGCATAGAGGTCGGTGATAGATACTTTCTTAGCAATGTTAATGGAGAAATGATCCAAGAAAGATTGGGCTAGGCTGGTTAAAAGAGAAGATTGAGTCTTTGGGTTAAAGCAACGTAACACTCAAGGCGGGTCCCGATAAGGACATGGGAAAGGTGTGGAGTAGTAAAGCGTCATCGTGAGCAATCGAGATAGAGGCATGTCTAAATGATCGCAAGTGTTGTTGAGGGTCCTCCTCTTTGTTAAAGCGGGTAAACTTTGGTAATTCCCATTGAGGAGGGTATGAATGAAGGGGGACCGAAGGGTGGATAGGCTCCCGACAAACTTGCTCGTATGTGAAGGCTCTACAACTTCCCAAACGAAGCCTCCAGACTTTGCATTTTGTCCATCATTTGTTTAATTAAATCAAAAGTTGGATGAGATGATGGTGTGGTTGTGGTAAATGGAGGCAAATTGGGCCAAGGGCCACCGCTAGACAATGGTGGGGTTAAATGTTGATAAGGTATGGAGGATGAATGTGTTGAGGCAACCAAATAGGGATGCCCTATATAAGCTATTGAGGTTACCGGATATGTGTGTGGAAATGAAAAGGTGGGCGGAGCTTGAGAAGGAAAGCTCGTGTGGATAGGTGGCAGAGAGCAAGTCATGAACGGAACAGTCTGCAAGAGAGACGAGGTAGGAGTAGTCGGCGGTAATGACATGTTGGGCCCAAGATTAACCAAAGGAAATCCAATCATGCCATATGAACCCCCGAAGCTGTTGAGGTAGGCGACAGGACCAAGGATGCGGAAGGAAAAGCGAGTTATCAAGGCGGAGAAGGGGCTAAATGAGCAGCTTTACTTGACAGGCATGCCAACAAGGAGTTGACCGTCAAAGTACAAATCAAGGGCATGAGACAAATAGTATTGACAAAGTCTTAGGATTAGCATCCGTAAATTTGGCAAATTCTTTATCTCCCACAGGAATTTTAGGAACCTCGCTGGTGTCCGTAGGATTCCCCACAGAATGTGAAGGGGGTGATTCAGAAAAGGAATAGAGCAAGCATGTGAAACCATGGCGGTGGCTTGCTTTCGAGTGATAACAACCATGGACAGGAGTACATAGTAGGGTTTCAATCTATCGAAATGCAAATGCACTTCGAATGGTGAAATTGGTAAGTTGCTGGTTTGTCAGGAACTGTAAAAGACAGTAACCGATATCGGTTTGATAACCGATGTCGGTTAGACTATAGCCGACGTCGGTCAGTTAACCGATGTCGGTGTAAGAAGACTGGTATAAGAAAATATAAGAAGCTGCTGATTTGATTGTTAACAACGCTCAGTACATTTATCAAATTGTTCTAAGGTAATCACAGAAGACAGTGTATAACAGAGAAAACAGAACTGAAAACAAACAAGATGCACACGCAAATCCAGAGACTAACCCTAGGGTTAATTTTAATTATTGTGGGCTTATGCCTTTAGACGTGGAATGATGTCAATCCTAAACAAAAGACTTAGGGGAAATGTCAAGTTTGTTTTGGCTTATAAGGTTACCTCAATCGGGCGGAGGAATACCGCGGAAAAGGGGGGATGTTTTGAGCTGTTGTGTTAATTGTGAAGTGATTCGGTATGTGTTGTGCAGTGAAAGTAAGATTAATTTCCTATCAATACCATGGAAATCACCCCCACGTGTACGACCTGTTACTTAGTCTATGTTCACTAGAATTGAAAACAACAAGCAGGAATGTAATGCACATGTTTTAAACCCAAATCGAAAATGATATTCGATGAAGCAATTAAGATGAATTTCACTAATGTGAAACTAGGAAAGCAAGACAAATTCTTTACTAAATATAACAAAAACAAAGAACAGCAAGTATGCTTCCTAAAATAAAAACAAGCAAGAAAACAGAACCCGAAATGGGTCCCATCGAGGCATGCAAAATGTTTCGCATGACGGAATGTTTTAGCTCTGCGAGAATAGACTTGCTTCTATCCTATCATTCCTTTGAGAAACAGATAAGGGTTAGGGCTAGGAGGAATACCTGTTGAATGTTGAGATGGTGTGCACGTACCATAGAGAAAGATCAGATCGACTGCGAAGAACTCCTTTTTGTCTTGGAAGGACTACCTGCAAGTAAGAATACAAGACCACCAGATTTGAATTAGACAATAAATGAGGGATCTGCCTTAGGCCCAGGAAATATAAAACTTCCTTTCGAAGGTGGTCAGTTCCCCTTTTAATACGATTTAACACAAATGATAATAAAGAAAGCTATTGCAAAATCATGATTTAGGTATCTCGTTACAAAGCAATAGAAACTAAACTATCAATAATAAAGCGTCACGTTGTTTGTTCGGTTACTGGTCGTTGATACATCCAGGTTGAGTTAGAGGGATAAACCAGACTGGATCTGAGGTTGTTAGGTGGCAAATAGGCGAGAATAAGGTTTTGGGGTATAAGTCACAGTGACCGACGCCGGTCACTGGATAACCGACCACGGTTAGAGAACCGCTGCCGGTAGGGATAATCGGCACCGGTAGGTCAGTAATCTAGGTGCTTCTGGGTAGAGGTTGATTACAAGGTGATTGTGGGGTTATTGGATTGGTGGATGGCTGAGGGGAATGATGGGAGGATAGGGAAGACTCAGAGTGTGGTAAAATGGCCTTCTGGGCAATATCAGGGTGTATGGGTGAAGGTTAAGTGCAGTATGTCGCTGGTAGTAGATCTAGGAATAAACTTATGACTACTGTGATTCAAAAAGTCTAAGAAATGTTATCAAAGAGAACATACAAGATTCTACTTACATTTATTGGCGAGAATGCGAGTCCAAGAACTCTGTGATGGTAAAGGTAGAACTCGAGATAGGGCGTCCGATGATCGAAAGATGAGATGTCTTCCTTCACGATGATCACCTTTGAGTGTCACAGGCCACGGTCGTGTAGTTGCAATCTTGGGCTTGATGTCCTTCTCTGCAAGCTCTCCCTATTTCTTCACTTGTCCTCTGTTCGGCCAAAGAAAATCTAGATTCTCTCAATGATTTCTCTTTTCCCGATCAAATGAAAATCTGATCCTTGTTTTTGGTGAAGTGGTCATTTACGGGAACCGATTGTGGTTATGCAACCGACGGGTGGTCAAGTAGGAACCGATATTAGTCGAGTCAAAGCGGGCTATTTTTCATAAAATAGCCAGGCTTTCCCTCCTTTTCTTCCGAGGGATTGGTTGCGGGCTTGGTCAAGTCATGATGAAGTTGGTTTTAGGTGCGGATGAGGAGTAATTAGTCATAGGTGTGGAATTGGACCAAGTTATAGGTCTTAATTAGGTTAGTTTAGGGTTAATACTAGGTCATGAGGAGGTGGCGACATGAGGTGGCGGTATGGTGATGTGGATTTATTAATTATAAGGTAATTAATAAATAATTGTGTAAGGTTTAGGTGATGAGGTTAGGTTGCGAAATGAGATGCGGGGCATAGGGGGTCGTAAGACACAAATTTGAGTGTCTACACGAGCATCTCAACTTGAGATTGCCCCAGGAACCTTACATGGGAGCTTTCCTAATAGCTCACCTTGCCAACTTACCTTGAGCTCACCCGGGAGCTTGTCAAGTAGCTTGCCTTGAGCTCACCCGGGAGCTCATTAAGAATCACACCCGAAAACTCACATTAGATCTCACCTGACAGCTCACTTTGCAAACTCTCATGGGAGATCACCTTGAGCTCGTTGAGGAGCTCACCTTGCCAACTCACCTTAATCTCATCTAGTATCTCACCTCAGATTTCATCAAGTAGCTCACCAAGTAGCTCGATGGGAGCTCACCGAGCATCTCACTAAGTAGGTTGACTTGAGCTCACTTGTGAGCTTATCGAGCAGCTCATCGGGGACCTCACCTGGGAGCTCACCAAGTATCTCACTTGGGAGCTCACCTAGCAGCTCACCTGGAGCTCACCAAATATCTTACCAAGTAGCTCACTTGGGAGCTCTTCGGGAGCTTGCTTGATTAGCTCGAGTTAAGCTCACTTGGAATATTGTCGAGTATATCACCTAGAACTCACCAAGTAGCTCACCTAGGAGCTCAGCTGGGAGCTTGGCAAGTAGCTCACCCAAGAGCTCATCGAGTATCTTGACTTGAGCTTGCTTAGAAACTCACCTAGGAGCTCACTGATAGCTCACCTTGAGCTCACCCAAGAGCTCATTGAGTAGCTCAACTTGAGCTCACCTAGGAGCTCATCAAGTAGCTCACCCAAAAACTCACATGGGAGCTCACCTAATAGCTCACCTTGCTAACTCGCATGGGAGCTCACCTATCACTCACCTATCAGCTCACCTTGCCAACTCACCTTGAGCTCATCTAGTAGCTCACCTCGGATTTCATCAAGGAGCTTGCCTAACACTCACCAGTGGGACCTCACACAGGGAGGTCGCTAAGTGGATATCTTGGGATCTCTCTTAGCATCTCATCTAGGAGGTCACCTAACAGCTCACCAAGTAGCTCACCTCGGATCTCTCCGATCAATTTGAGTTGAGCTCACTTAGGAGCTCGTCAAGTAACTCACACAGGGAACTCACCTGGGAGCTCACTTGATAGCTCACCTTGCTAACTCACCTTGAGCTCACCTTACCAACTTGCCTTAAGCTCATCTGTAGCTTGCATATAAGCTCACCTAAGAGATTACCAACAAGCTTACCTTTGAGCTCACCTAGAAGCTCACCGAGTAGCTCACCTAGAGCTCGATTGGGATCTCGGCAAGTAGCTCACCTAGGAGTTTGTCGGCAACTCAACTGGAGCTTATCCAAAACTCACATAGTTGCTCACCGATAAATCACCTTGAGCTCACCCAAGATCTTTCGAGTAGCTTGACTTGATCTCACAGGAGCTCATCAAGCAGCTCACCAAAAACTCACATGGGAGCTCACTGACGAGAGCTCGCCCGGCCAACTCACACGGGTGCTTGCCTATCAGCTTGCCTTGCCAGCTCACCTTGACCTCGCATAGAGCTCACCTTGCAAACTCACCTTGAGCACATATGGTAGTGTTTCACACGAGAATGCTTCCATTCTTGGAATAGAGTTGCTCCTATCCTTTCATTCCTTTGAGAAACAGAGATAAGGGTTAGGGCTAGGAGGAATACCCGCTTGAATGTTGGTGAGGGTGTGCGCGTCGTAGAGAGAGATCAGGTCGATTGCAAAGAACTCATTTTTATGCAGGAAGGACTACTGCCGCAAATAAGAATACAAGACCACCAAATTCTAATTAGACAATAAATGAGGGAACCGCCTGGGCCCGTGAAATATTAGACTTCCTTTCGAAGGTGGTCGGTTCCCTGTTAATATGAATTAACACAAATTATTACAAAATTACAATTTAATTACCTTGTTAAAACAATAGAGGAAAGGGCTAGTTTTGGTTTTGAATCACAGTGACCGATGCCGGTCACTATCACCGGTACCGGTTTCTACTAACCGATATCGGTAGGGGCAGTGGTTTAGGGGCTTTTAGTGAAGGTTGGCTATAAGGTGGCTATGGTGTTTATAAGGCTAGTAAATGATTGGGGATAGGTAATGGGGTGATGGAGAAGGCTCAGAGGGTATGGGAGTTGTTCTTGGGGCAGTGTAGGGGTAGAGGAATGATAGTTAGATGGAGGGTGTTACCGGGTAGTAGATCTAGGAATAGACTTGTAATTACTGTGATTCAGAAATCTAAGAAATGTTATTAAAAGAACGTATAAGACACTACTTACTAGTTCCTGATGAAGATACAGGTCCAAGGACTATGATGACGAAGGCAGGATTCAGGTAGGATGATCTGACAATCCAAGATGAGCTATCTTCACTCCCAATGCTTGGATGAGTGTCACTAGGCTCTGGTTACTCAGTTGCAGTCTTGGGCTTGATGTCCTTCTCTGTAAACTCCTCTCTTTCCTTCACTTGTCTCTGCTCGGCCAAGTGAATTCCCGATCCTTCCAATGAATTCCCAGGTTCCAGATCCTTTGTTTTTGGTTAGGGGAGGTCATTTATAGGAACCGAAGGTGGTTACTGGAACCGACGGCAATGGTCAAGTAGGAACCGATATCGGTTAAGTCAAAGTGAGCTATTTTTAGTAAAATAGCCAACTTTCCCTCCTTTTCATCCGAGGAATTAGTTGTGGGCTTGGTCAAGTCATTATTAGGTTGATTTTGGTGCGGGTGAGGAGTAATTAGTCATGGGTGTGGATGTAGACCAAGTTATAGGTCTTAATTAGGTTAGTTTAGGGTTAGGACTAGGTCATGATGAGGTGGCGAAATGAGGTGGCAGGTTTGGAGATGTGGATTTATTAATTATAAGGTAATTAATAAATAATTGTGTAAGGTTTAGGTGATGAGGCTAGGTTGCGAAATGAGATGTGGGGCACGGGGGTTGTAAGACACAAATTTGGTGTCTACATTAGCCCTTTGTTGTCATGTAGCTTGTCTTGTAAAGCTACGGTGACAATAATAAGAAGTGGTTACTCTGTTAAGAGTATAGGTAATCCCCCTCAAATCTATCATAGATTGAGGTAACGTGAAATCGGGGATAGGGTTGATAAAGGTCATTGGTGTTGAGATAATGGTGAGATGGTGGGGAAGTCCAAGGAAGCGGACGCACGTTGAAATGCGATGAGTGCGACCAAGGTACATGATTTGAAGAGAAACCAAGTAATTCATAGGCAAAGGTCGATAGTTTATCCAAACAAGGGTGATATAATCACTGTATCCAAGGCATAGGAAGTAGCTCCAAGAGGATATAACGGGTAAGGTACAGGAATGTTTAGGCATGTTCGGAGTACGTAAAATGGTTGGTTTGGTTGAGATAAATGTCACGATCTCGGTCTAGGCAAAGTTGGTTGGTGACCGATCAAGTCAAGTACCCTAATCATCTTTGAAACACAAACAGTGAGCTCGATTGAACAAAAGGTTACATGATGGGTGGATAAAATTTTAATTTTTGGTTTTGGGTGAGGTATTTAATTGGTGCGGCCTTGGATGGGCTGATTGATTAGTGAGGGCAATGGGTCAGGCCGATGGGTTGGTTCTGACCTTGGGTTGGGCCAAATGGTTGGTCGCGACCTCGAGTCGGGCCCGATTGGTTGGTTGTGGCCTTGGGTTGGGCCTAATGGTTGGTTGCAGCCTTAGGTTAGGCCAAATGGTTGGTTGCGCCTTGGGTCGGGCCAAATGGTTGGTTACTGCCTTGGAGTCGGGTCGTGCCAAATGGTTGGTTACGGCCTTGGTCGGGCCAAATGGTTGAATTCTGACCTTGGGTTGGGCTTGGTTGGTTGGGTGCGGCCGTGAATGTGGCCAATGAAGTCAAAAAGGGCTATTTAGCAAAAAGGAGGGTATAGGCGATGTGGTAAAATAGTGATTAAACCGATATCGGTTAGCTATGACCGGTATCGGCTAGATGACCGATATCGGTATTTTTAGGGCACAATATAACCGATATCGGTTATAGGTCAAAAACCTATAAAAAGAAAAATACGGCCTGTCATTGTCACATTGTCAATTTGAAAACCAAATTTAGTTGTCTGAGGTGTTTTAGTGATATTGTTGAGTTTTTCGGCTGAGGTGGCATTATTTGAGTGGAGAAGTGAGTGGTTGGTAGACCCCAGTGAGTAGGAGGTAGAATTTGATTGGTGGAGAACCCAGCTGAGGAGATTTGGAGCCATGGCATAGCCAGGAGGAGCAGGAGGTGCTGGACCAGCTGGACCACCACCACCTATCCCACCATGACGACGTGTAGTCGTACCGGTAGGCTCTGAGCTCTTACCTTTGTGAATTTAATGAGTTTAAGCTAGATGTGGGTTTTGGGTAGGAATCCAAGTTTTGAATAAAATAATGAATAAATTGAGGTTATTTGAAAAATGGAGTGGGTAGGTAGGTTAGTTAGGTCAAGGCGGTAGGGTGGGTAGGTTTTTAGGGTTTTTCAATGGGTAAAAGGGTAGAAATAGGCAAAAATGGGTTTTGGGGCCACATCGAGTTTGGGTCCAGCCGTGGACAGGTGGACCGATGTTGGTCCCTAGGTGTGCCGCATCGGTCACTAAAGTTTTAGGCAAAGTGGGTTATGGGTAGACCGGCATTGGTCGTATGTCGACCGGCGCCGGTGTATATCAAGTGCTATAGGGGACCGGTGCTTTGGTCATTAGTTAGGTTTATTTTTGTTTTGTTTCGTTGTTGGTGTTTGTGTTTTGTTGTTTGGTTTTTATGTTTTGTTGTTTGGTTGTTGTTGAGGGTGAAGAGGAGGGGTAGAGTTGATAGGAAAGGTGATTAGGATGGGGGAATGGGGTGGTTGTGTGGTTGGTTCGGTTAGGATAGATTAAGTGTTGTGTATGAATTAGGAGGTGTTAAATTGGTAGGGGCATAGTTAGATGGCGAGAGTAGATCCTGGGTGATTGGTAGGGTGTGAGATAAGGAAAGGGGATATCATAGATGTTTTAGGGTAAGATAGGTGGGTGTAGATGTGTGTTATAGAGTCGGGGTGTGGTCGGGAGGGTAAAAGGGGTATAGAGGGTTAAAGGAGTTGTTTTTGTAAAGGTAGGTTTAATGAAGTGGGTTGTTTTGCAGGCATGTCGGCCACTTTACGATGCGGGATCAGATTCCCCGCTATTAAGATGGATGTGGCCACATGTGTTCACGGCGTAGTGGGACATTATGCGCGAGGTGGGACTCGGTGGAGTCCAATGTAGGTATAGGGTCATGGATAGGGACCACACCTTATGGTTGCCCTCATCGAGAGATGGGATCTGCGAACCAATGTTTTCCATCTCCTACCGGAGAGATGACTATTACCCTGGAGGATGTATATCTCATCTTGAGACTACCGATTGTAGGGTAGCGCAGATTCTAGGTAGATCTTTTGAGACGAATATGGACCAGTATCCTTCGGTGTTTTGGGGATGCGGCCGCATTATTGACTTATCACAAAGCGAGCATTACCTATGGGACATGTATCGCGTCCATAGACATGAGACATGGCTTTACTTGTGTTGATGATGATAGGTATCACCTGCTTCGCCCTTCCGGACTCAGAGGGAGGCCGCTTCCCATGGGCTTTGATGGGAGTGTTGCACGAGATGGTGGAGGAGCATATGTGCTATGCTTGGGCACCATATATCCGTGCGGCTATACTGAGCTATGGGGTTATCACCGGATGAGGCGATTTGGGATTTTCTCCACATTTTTGTTACACTGCTGGGCATATGAGCACATCATATGTATATGACCAAGAGGGCTGCCCCAATGGCGAGCTGCCACAAAAGTTATATATAGGTATGGCTTTTAGAGGTGGTTGGGGTCATGGGCCAGCCACGAGTGGTGCTCACAGGATGGGATGTAGCTTACTACCGTCATATGCTAGAGGGCTTGACCACACTGGACATTGTATGGAGGCCCTACAGAGGCCATCAGCCCCGAGGAGGAGCCTGAGCACGCAGATGCACTAGATCCAAAAGATAATTTACGGATAACAAGACGGAGGCCTAGAGAGCATGAGCAGATACCCCTAAAGAGGGTACTACAACGATTGGGGCTGTGACAGGATGAGCCGCCTCCCTTCCCTTAATCTGCCGAAGGGATGATGTAGAGGCCCCACTACCTACACCACAGCCCGTGGACCCAGATTGGGTAAAGCAGAGACCGGGATGATACGAGTGGATGATGCGGGAGTAACAGGTGCTTTTTTGGTTTGGTGGGCAGGTCAGAGAGCAGCTAGGATAGCACAGCCACTGTTATCCCGTAAAATTGACAAGGGCAATTTTATCGATAACCATACCGAAAATTTTGTTCCGATCCCTCGTTAGGGATCCCCACGTTCAAACGCTTTTAAAATCCCTTCTGGGAAATCTAGTTTTCGAACTTAGTCTTTTGAGCCTTTTTTGGCTGGGCGCATGGATTTGCCTTGTAACACTAACTTTTGGTGCGCCCCCTTAACAGCCTTTGGCGCATGGTTTTCAATGTTAACACATCTTTTCATGCGCCAAAGAATGTTGAACCTTCCCTGCGTGCGCCAAGGCGCATGCGCCTTAATGTTGACATTGCTTTTGTTGCGCCACTTTTTGGTGCACCCATGGGCGCACATAATCTTACTGCAACACAAAGTTCTCATGCGCCAAAGGGTGCACATAACTACATGTCGACAACGATTTTCATGCGCCAGTTCAAAAGTGGTTGGCGCATTGATGGCAGGTTTACCTATATATATAGGTGTTTTGCGCCCAATGTCATTTTCACTATTACAAAGCACGTGATTTTTCTAAACCTGTCAGCTCCTGCCCATCATTTTCTTCGCCTTGTGGACCCATTGCACACTTTTGCTATTTATCAGGTAAGAGGTTCTTCTCCCCCTTGTGCGTTTGGTGTTTTCCGTTCTTGGTATTTTTGTGGTCTGGTTTTTATGCTTGCTGGTCTGGTCTTTAAAATATATGTTTTAAGTTGGCTGCCCTCCCCCTATGCTATCCTCCCTCTTTCCAGATCTGCTGGAGAAGGACGTTTTCTTGAAACAGTGGTTGTAGCCCTCCTGATCTAAACCATTTCGTTTACCCACCGAGCCTTTCAAATAAGAAGTCAGGGATAAAAGAACCTACATCATAAAGAAACCCCCTTTGAAAAGAAGGTTTGTTCACTGTCTTTTCCCCTTGGCGCATCGGCGCATCTGCGACACTAAGAACAGTTGCGCCCCCATGGCGCATCTACCCGCCTTGTTACATGAGCAAAATCCATGCCAATGGCACACCATCCGTCCATGTTGCATCTCTTTTTCATGCGCCAAAGGGTGCACCACTGCACTGCCATGCAACACAAACTTTATCTGCATGTAGTATGAAGCAATAAAGGCACAAAGCATATCCGATCGCAACAACATCATGTTGTGTAAACCCTTCATGCGCTGCGCCATATCCCTTTGCGCACCGAATCCTAATGTAACACACAATTTTCATGTGCCCTTCTATAAAATGCACTTTGCAACCTCCGTGCGCCATGCGCCTTGCACTGCTTTGACCTCTGCAGCACTCCTTTTCGTGCGCCTTGTCTATTTAGCTTTGTTAGCTGCAATCTTCATGTTCCCCACGCCCGAGCCTTAAAATCTCTAACTCTTTCTTCTGCCATTGTCGTTCTAATGGAAGATCAAATGGCTAATTCAACCTTTTCGATTGGGTCTCGCATCTTCTTCATGCGAGATCGGCGGATAAACTTAGAAGAACATATGTCTACATCCAAAGAAGAGGCCCACCAAATCAAAAGGAAAGGTGAAGCTTACGAGAGGAAGAGATGAAGTACAAATATCAACGGGTCGATGCTCGAATCACAAGTGAATGCAATATGGATGTCGAGACTCGTAATGGGTCACATTGACTTGAAAAACAAGAAGGTGGTAACCCGGTGGCCCCCGCACCATCCACCGCGGTGACTTCTCGAAGAGCTCAGGCGATACTATTACTTTCTGAGCGGGTCTTCGGGCTTTTTGACGCCCACTACTTCCATAAATGGATGCTTTGAGGTACTTGGAAACAATGAATAAGAATGTGCACGATCGCGCTTTTCTTTGAGAAATAATAAGCGGCACCATCTCCGAGCGGCTACAACGCTTCAGCAACGGAGTATTCCATATGAACTCCTACGTGGTCTACGCCGCAAAGATCGTCGAGAGAGATTATCCAGGCCTAGCACGAAGTGGAGTTTGGCCTCGTGTCAAAATATATGAGTATTATCCGAATTGAGGTGAGAATAGCATCGCCCAATTCGCCAAAATCAACGATGCATTCTTTTATCACACCATCTGCCTATTGAGGCCAAATCTAACTAACTCATGGTCGTCGACCAAAAACATTGTGTCAACCGTGGAGAAGTGGGGGCCCTTTTCACCCAATTTCCTACATTCACCTATCTCGAGGGCTACCAACTTTTGGGAGAGCCAACCGGCTACCGAGGTATCTTTGGACCTAAGCTGATTCTACTAGAGCTATCGAGGCAGCCTGGTCACATACCATGAGAAATGCCTCAAAAGAAAGAAGGCGGAACTCCTTTCCCCTCACAAGTGACCGATACACATGCTCCACTCATCACAAGGTGAAGGAAATGTTCGCGAGTTGGAGCTGCTCAATTTAAAACATGACTTTCCAGCCAGGCCTACCTTCGATCCAAGGAGCTGCACGCCAAGGGCTAAGCTTGATCCGATCCATGTCCCTCAAATTGAGGATATGTACATTGGCGTCATCCACGAGGTGGAACTTAGAAGAAAGGATCATTCTCGCTTAGCATTGGTGGAAATTATCCAATACGGAGTGGCCATTGTCCCCAAAGGCTTCCAAACTATGGAAGATGAAGTGGACAAGGTGTATAATGACACGGAAGGGGATGATTAGCCCTTCCCGGCCATTGACAAAGCAAGGCTCCTCAAACAAGAGAGGGTCAAGGATACTATGCGCGAAACGAGAACACCGGTGCCGAATGAACGGCCTAATCTACCTCGGGTTGATTTCACTACCTCCCCATTGGGCAATGCACCTCCAAGGTCCAAAAAGCGGTTAAAAGACAAAGGTGTAGAAGGTGAGTCTAGTACCACTCAGGAAGAAACCCACGAAAGTCCTCTTTCCACAGCGCGAGCACGAGTTATAACTCGGATTCGCGAGAAAAGAAGCAAAGAAAGGATAGTCCCATACGCCCATCCACTCAAGATGTCGGCATTGCTACAACCACAGAGGTCCCTTCTATCCCTTCTTCTTCTCTTCCTTCCCCTCCTCAAGTGACTCACGTGACCACCCCTTTGGTCACGTCCTCTGCATCCTTCTTCTACTCTTTCCCTGCTTCTTCGTCTATCTTCTCCTCCCTCACCGATTTATCTTCTTCCATTTCTTCCCTCATCTCCGAGCTCCCTTCCCTTCCTATGTCTTCCATGATTCATAGTTTCCCTTCCTCTCATGGCGCTTCTTGGCTATTCTCTCAATCACGCGCCATGCGTGTCTCCACGTTTTCCCCTCTTCTCTGCGGCTGCCCCCTCCTCTATCTCTGGTCCTTCTTCTATAGGACCAGCATGGATCTCTCGAATCGAGTCGGCTAAAGAGGAAAGTTCCCATCGCTCCGATGGACTTTTTAGTAATTCCAACCAAAGGGGCAAAGAAGCAAAAGCCATGTAACACGCTTCTCTCAAAGTGCTTTGCGGTGGAGAGGATCATGGAAATTGCATACCCCAATCCCCTCAAAGAGAAAAAGATCATCTCGATGCAGATTTTACTGTAACTCAAGTCACAATGGGGACGTCTTCTAAAAGTCTCTAGGAGGAAGATCTTTCCGCAAATGATGCCCTCTCTGCAAAAATCTTCAAGAAATAAAAGAAGAGAAAAGGCTACCAAGGAGCAGAACAAATATCTACTTCAAGCCTTACGTAAGATGGGTAGTGCACCTCCCACGACTACCGGCGAGACTTCGAGCTTCTCACCATGAGAAAATCAATGAATATTCAAAGATTGGTGAGCAGGGTATGGCCGTTTCTGCTTGGAGGAGCCAGATCCTCAAGGACAGTGAAAGAGTGATCACTGAATTCGTCAATTTGTATCTGAACATCGGAAAGACGAACAAAGAGCTCCAAGTATTAGCAGGGCCCATATCAGAAGAGTTGGATCATGCTAGACTCCAACACGAGACCTTTCAACAAATGTTCGACTGTTCAGTCGAAGATCTGGTCAAGTTCGGTGTCTTCGGCCATCCAAGGGCCCTCAACAAAACCATGTCCACTCTGGACTATCGGATAGATCAGCTTGAATTTATTCTTGAAAAAATTGACAAGGTTAAGGAAGAAGCCCTGGATGCAATGCATCAAATGGAGCGAATTGTTCTTAACATGTCTCCAGGGCTGCTCACTCCTTCCTTTACCATGAGGTTAGCTGATGAAACTATTCGAGATCTTCAGGAGATCGCTTCTCGAACGGGGCAGGTAACATTTGACACTTGAATCTATCAACAACCTCCTGGCTGTAGGGACTTCATGGGTTCCTCATTGAGGTGGAGAAGGATTATTCTAAACTCCCGAGAAAAGTTCATAGATGAGCGGGAGACTTGCGAAGCAATCAGCGAGCTACACAAGGATCCTTCTCTGGCGAGCAAAAGATCGAAGCGTGCAACCCCCTTTCGGCCGTAGGATGATGACGACGAGTAGCTGCTCCTTCTTCTTCTTCTTCTTCTTCTTCTCTCTCTTCTCCGACTTTCTTGTTGGAATGTCTAAAGTGTGTTGGCACAAATGATGACATCATCCATTTTGCATCATGGGATGATGTCATCCATCAATTTGTCAAAAGTCAACATGACTTTTAGATATTTTGTAAATATCTTTGTAAATAGTTGTTGGCTCCTTTTGGCCTTCTCTTCTCCTCTTCTTTTATAAATACCCAAACACTTGTTGTGTTGAGGGAGGGATGAATATCTTTCACATGAGAAATAGGAGTAAGGAGAAAAGACTTTGAGCTTTTTGTGAACAAATTAGTAATACAATATTTGGACTTTGTCTTTGAATACATGTTATATACATTAGATCTTTCTTATGTTAGATCTCGTGTATTTATTCTTTGGAGCTGCTTCTATTTTATTGTCATTTATTTATCATCAGTATTGCTTTGTTTATTTATGCAAGTAGGTTTGGCTCTATTTACTACCAACCCAAAAACATAAATCTTCTGACCTTTCTGCTTTGGAATTCATTTCTTTTCTCCCTTCGGACCTGTTCCTTCTTCCTCCTCTCTTTCATTCCTTTCTCTTCGCAGCCGGAAATAAACCTACTGGGATGAGATCCCAAACCCCCGAAGGTAGAATCTGTGAGACTTGCATAGATTCCTGCTGGTAGAATAGCAATAAACCAGTTTCACTTTGCTGACTCAAAGAGGGGCTATGCCCTGCACACTGTTGGCTCGTCTATCCATAGATCTGTCCAGTGACAGATTTTCGGACCAACAGTTTTTGGCGACTCACTGGGAATGGATAGATCTGTCAGATCTATGATGGTAGTAAGATAAAAAATCAAAAAAATCAAAAGATTGCTGCCTGTTTGCAAATCTGAACTTTTTGTTAAAAATCCAAAAATTTGCAAAAGTGCTCAAATTGAAAAATTTTCTTCTGAGAGTCATAGATCTGGTCCAGTTAAAGATCTTTAGTTCGCTGAGTTTTTGAAAAAATCAGTATTTTGCCATAGATCTGAGTTTTTGACTGTTTGCAAAAAGTTTGAAACCCTCTGAAAAAAGTTAAAATCAGATCAGAAAATCAGCTTACTAATCTTCCCTGCCGTCTTATCCTCGTTATAATTTGTCATTTAACCGCAATCGGTTTTCTGAAGAGGATAGTTTTTTAATATCTAGAAAAGTGCCTGCTGCTGGTTTTTGACAGAAAAACTAGAAAATCAGCAAGTACAACCAAAAAGAAAGTTTAAATCTATGCCATAACATTGCAGATCTGGAAGGAACACTGGTGAGTGAACCTTTTACGTGCAGCAGGCGAGCCCGTGGAGAAGCTGATCCTACTTTCGATCTGCTTCAAAGGCACAATTTCAGCGTAACACCCATGCGTTTTTCAGCACTAAGCTCGGCTAGCCGGTCATCCAGGAGTGTCTCACCTTCACGAAGAAAAAGTCTTGTGCAGGGAGCATCCACATCCCTTTGTAGTGCCTTGCTACTCAGCGGAACTACACTTCCAGCTCGTGTTCTCTTTCCGGCTTTCCAGATGGCGGTACCATGGGGAAACGCGATGGGTCCTTTGGCTTTACCACATCCAGTTCACGCTCTCCCTCACGGAAATCGAAAGAATTTTCCCAAATTCGACAGGCGGAAATCAAAGCACGGATTCCCACATATCTGCATTCATCATGTCATGCAGTATTTTGGATGTGACTCACGAAGATGTGTCGGTTCACCTTTTTCTGGAAACCCTACAAGGACCTGCGGCTGAATGGTTTCAGCATTTGCCGGCCGGATCTATCACCAGTTGGGCCACCTTACGGGATGCTTTTGAAGATAGGTACAAGCCTTCAGAGGATGCATTTGCATTATTATCACGAATCACTCACCTGAAGAAGGAGGCGAATGAGACCATGCGCGATTTTGTCACCCGGTTCAATGCACTAATCAACCGTGTCCCTGTTGCCATGCTTCCAACACCGGAAAATCAAAAGTGTTTCTTCGTAAACGCTATGAGCTCGAAAGTTAGTTTCTTGCTCCTTCAGGAACGAGTTGCCACCTTGGTTCTCACCCAAGCCACTGCCATTCGCATAGAGGATAATCTGATAATATCCGGCGAATTAAAAAAGGAATCAGCCAAGCCTAAATCTTTGGGCCCTTCGCCCACCACTTCGTCTGATCCAGCATTCCAAAAGATGGCAAACGATTTGCTCGCATTAAAGAAGCAGTTGGCCCAGGCCTCTCCCAGTTCCTCATACCGGGATATTCCGCGGAGGAATTTCATTCCTAACAATGTTTCACAAAGACCGCGCTTACCTACAGCTGCTCCGTGGTTGGCACTTGAGGCCCCTCCGGTCAATGCTCTGCCGAGATTGAAGAAGAAGAGCAGTATTATGAAGAACCTTCGTCTCAAGGTGAAGATGATCAAGATGTCGGTGAACCGACTGGCGACTCTACTATCGGGTATATGGAATTTGATGAGGAAGAATCTGATGAAGAAGAGGGTACCTGTGGTACGCAAGGGCGATCATATCTGTTTTTACTCGTTCGCAAGGAAAAGAAGCAAAAGTTGCTACCCATGTCCAGCAGGAGAAGGCCGTGTCAAACGCGCCTCCGATCATTGCTAAAAGAGGTAATCCTCTTCCTACTCAACTCCCTGGCAAGTCTTTCACAAAGAAATATTTTCCCTATCTCTCCTCCAAATCAGTCCTCTCACATTCCTACTAAGACCACCAATCCTATTCCATCATCGCGAGGTGAGGGACTCATTCCTTTACCAACGCAACCCTTGGCCGCATTTGATATTATAGATCATGCAAAAAAGACCAAGATCCAAATGTCTGAAGCTGAGTATCTTCAGTCAAACCCCGAACAGCTTGTAAGATTGACTAAGTATATCCAAAGTCAAGCTGTTATATCTAATCAGGTTTCCCCAAAAGGAATCCTTTCCACTCCCCCTGAATCCCATATAAATGTAGCTTCAACATCTACGTCAGGCAAGATAGAACCTTTCTATCTCTCTCTGCTGATCAATGGTCACAAGCTGAGTAATTGCATAATTGATTCCGGGGCTTCTGACAATGTCATGCCGGCAAAAGTCACCCATGCTTTGGGCCTCACTCTTACCAAGCCTTTCGGTAGATGTTATTCTTTGGAAACTAAGCAAGTTCTGTTGGTTGGCCAAATCAAAGATGCGCACTTGATTTGCGTTTGCGGCCTTCCCAGGATAAAGAGTAAAAATGACAGTCCTCATTGCTGACATTCCGGCAGCCTATGGAATTTTGCTGGGAAGAAGTTTTTGCAGCGAAGTTGGTGGAGAAATTCATATGGACTGGTCTAAAGCTAGAATTCCAGTCAAAGGCGTAATGCAGACTTTGGAGCCGGAATCCCAAAAGAAGTACTTGGTCACTAGCTCTGAAGACCCCAAAGCTCAAATCCTTTTTGAATCATCAGGGATGGGGAATTACTTCTTATCTACCGAGACGGATAAAATAGGTGTCCTCGTTCAAGAAGGAGATCTTAATAAGATCTGGACATTGCAATTCGATGGCAGCTGTGCAACTAGTGGATGTGGCGCTGGGGCCGTGCTGATATCTCCTGAGGAAGAAGTCATTCCTCTCTCTTTCAAATTGCAGTTTTTCAACACTAACAATACTGCTGAGTATGAGTCTCTCTTACTCGGTATGCAAGCCGCAAAGGAAAGAGGAATTAAAAATCTAAAAGTGCAAGGTGATGCTGAGCTGGTTGTAAATCAGGTCAAGAGGATTTACCAAGTGAAGAATGAAAGGCTCAGACATTACCGTAATGCGGTATGGGACAGCATTGAAGAGTTTGATGCCTTTTCAATTGAATCTATTCCAAGAGCCCAAAATGACATGGCTGATTCATTGGCTGTTTCAGCATCTCTCATGCTCCCACATCCAGGTTTGAAAACGAACAAGTACACCATTGAGGTGGTTTTCCGCCCGAGCGTGCCAGATAATTCTCAGCATTGGCAGGTGTTCAATGATGATAATCAACTCATTGCTTTCCTGGAGAAGGCAGAAAATTTTAAAGAATTGCATTTTGAAGGGTCTACTTCCACTTGCCGTGAGTCAGTCACCGATCAAGGCAATGAATCTGAAGGTAACGATGGCATATGTCAACTCAAGGGAAATAAAATTCCAAAGGGCCTAGTTTCTCTGGAACGCCTGTTTGACAGGCATGACCGTTTTGTAAGAAAGAAGAGGCGAGATGATCCTGGCTCATCCCCGAGACCGAAAGCGGTCAATATAGGTTCGATAGAACACCCGCAATTCGTGAACATTGGCAAATGTTGCACGCTGAAGAGAAGTGAAAATTTGTCAAGTTGCTTTGAAAAAAATATATGGATGTATTGGCATGGTCTTATGCTGATTTAAAGTCCTTCAAGTGAAGGGCGTTCAACATGATATTCCATTAAAAGACGATGTCAAAGCCTTCCACCAGAAGCAGAGGCACTATAATCCCAAGATTTCGGGTACCATCCAGGCTGAAATTCAGAAGATGCTAGATGCAAGAATCATCTTCCCTATCCATCACAGTACTTGGGTAGCAAATATTGTGCAAGGTCATGTGAAAAAACGGTGAAATACGCATCTGCGTAGACTTTCAAAATTTGAATCAAGCTTCGCTGAAAGACAACTACCCTCTTCCGATAATGGATCAAGTTCGCAGCGAAAGAATCGAGAGATGCTATCCATGCTTGACGGTTTTCGAGTTACAATTAGATTGAGGTTTCACTGAAGATCAATTCAAAACAACATTCACTACTCCCTGGGGTACATTTGCCTACAGCAGGATGCCTTTCAGCCTAACTAATGCTGGTGCCACTTTTCAGTGGGCCATGGACTTTGCATTCAAAGGTATGATGGGAAAAGTCATCGTGGTTTACCTAGATGACTTAACCGTGTTCTCTAAATAGCGAAATGATCATTGTGATCATTTGGAGCAAGTGTTGGCCAGGTGCCGAGAACATGGGATTTCCCTAAACCCAAAAAAGTCTATTTTTGGAGTCACGGAAGGGAAGTTGCTAGGCCATGTGGTCAGCAAAGAAGGAACAAAGATAGATACTGAAAGAGTTAAGGCTATTCAAAGCCTTACTCTGCCTACAAGCAAGACTGGTGTTCATTCTTTCTTTGGAAAGGTGAACTTTCTCGTGTGTTTTATTCCCGACTTTCTTTGAAAAGACTGTCACATATTGAACATGATGAAGGGGTCACCAACTTTTAGATGGAGTGAAGAGGGGAAAAGGTCATTTGAAGAAATAAAAGCTTCCGTTGCTCATGCACCAGTCCTGGTATGTCCAGATTTCTCCAAGGACTTCATCATGTATAGTTATGCATCTGAGCATACTGTGTCTGCAATCTTAATGCAAAAGAACTCGGAGGATGTTGAATCTCCAATCGCGTTCATGAGTTCTCCTCTCAAACCTCACGAACTAAAGATGACTCAATTGGAAAAGCACGCTTTTGCCGTTGTTAAAGCAGTGAAAAATTTCAGGTATTACATCCTAAACTCGCATACGGTGGTGCTGGTTCCAGACACGGCAGTAAAATCAATTCTAACTCAGCAGGAGTTAGGAAGCTTGCGAGGAAATTGGATCGCAAAGGTCCAGGAGTATGACCTGGATATTAAACCAACCAAGCTGGTAAGAGGCAAGGGCCTGTGTCAGCTAATGGCTGAAAACAAAGATTCAGAAAATCCTGATGAGAGGGGTGACTACATCGAAGAAGCGCAGGACCGGCAAGAAGGGCCTGATTCTCTGCCTCTGGTTCTATTTGTTGCAACTAGTGATGAGTGGTACTCCGACATCACTTTCTTCCTTACCTACGGCGAATGCCCGATGCACCTAACTGCAAAGGAGAAGCGCACTATAAAGCTCAGGGTGGCTAAATATGTCATCTGGGATGACAAAATTATATAAGCGCGGATAGATGGCATCTTCCTGCGATGTGTCGACAAGCCCCAGCAAGTAAAACTACTGGAAAGTTTTCACAATTCAGCTTGTGGAGGGCATTTCTCTTCATCCGTAACTACACACAAGATCATTCGAGCCAGGTATTATTGGCCGACGCTCTTTCAAGATACAGCCACCTGGGTGGCGAAATGTGAACTTGTTGCTGCAAGCCCAAGTTGGTCAGTTTTTCCCCTAAGGCCGGTCATTATCAATGAACCATTCGAGACAATGGGGAATTGATTTTATTAGCGCACTCAATCCTCAATCGAGTGCGGACATAGCTATGTCCTTACAAAGATGGATTACTTTACAAAGTGGGTGGAAGCCATACCAGTCAAGCATGCCACTTCTGAGGTGGTTTGCAATTTCATTAAAGAGAATATCATTGTCAGGTTCGGCGTTCCAAACAAAATCATTGCTGATAATGCTTCTAACTTCTCCTCACGAGAAGTTATTAGTTTTTGCTATGAATATGGGATAACTTTGGCTCATGCCTCAGATTATTACCCTCAGGGAAATGGTCAGGCGGAATCCAGTAACAAGAACTTGGTGACCATCATACGGAAGTTAGTAGATGAGAATCAGCGGATGTGGCACAAGTCTTTGTACGACGCTTTGTGGGTGGATCGTATTACTCCCAAGAGATCTCTCGGCATGTCACCTTTTCAAGTGTTATATGGCACTGATGCCGAACTTCCCATTTCTGTGGAACTTCCTGCTCTGCGCTTGGCACGAGCCATTGAAGATGAAACTTTCCAAAGTTCTCTTGAAAAGAGAATCATGTATCTGTAGAACTTGAAGAAAAGAGAGTGAAGGTGGTCGATAGGATCACTGAACATCAGAATCAAGTTAAGAGGCTTTTTGATAAGAAGGCCAAGCAAAGGGATTTTCAAGTGGGAGATCTCGTCCTTTTATGGGACAAGCGAAAAGAACCAAAGGGCATGCACGGAAAGTTTGATTCCCTATGGAGAGGGCCCTTCAAAATCAAGCAACTCAACGGAGAGAATAGTTTCTATCTCTCGTATCTGGATGGAACCGAGCTCCCGCTTCCCTATAGCGGGTAGCATCTGAAGATCTTCAGGAAGTAGAGCTTGCTCTCTTCTTTGTACAAATTGCTTTAAGTTGTGTGTTTGCTTTCGTCGTGTGTTTGCTTTCGGTTTGTCGTGTGTTTCTTTTGTTCTCCCTCTGGTCCCCCTTGTTTTTGACTCTGTTACCCAATGGATAGGCACATGAGAACTGGGATTCTCTACCCCCGATTTTACTCAGGGATAGTCCCCAGAAAGAGCCAGCTGTTATCCCGTAAAATTGACAAGGGAAATTTTACCGATAACCATACCGAAAATTTTGTTCCTTTCCTCGTTAGGGATCCCCGCATTCGAAACATTTTAAAATCCCTTCCGGAAATCTAGTTTTCGAACTTAGTCTTTTTGAGCCTTTTTGGTCAAGCGCATGGGTTTTCCTTGTAACACTCACTTTTGGTGCGCCCCCTTAATGTGCCTTTGGCGCATGGTTTTCAATGTTAACACATCTTTTCATGCGCCAAAGAATGTTGAACCTTCCTCGTGTGCGCCAAGGCGCATGCGCCTTAATGTTGACATTGCTTTTGTTGCGCCACTTTTTGGTGCGCCCATGGGCGCACATAATCTTACTGCAACACAAAGTTCTCATGCACCAAAGGGCGCACATAACTACATGTCGACAACAATTTTCATGCGCTGGCTTCAAAAGTGGTTGGCGCATTGATGGCAGGTTTACCTATATATATGGTGTTTTACGCACCCAATGTTATTTTCACTATTACAAAGCACGTGATTTTTCTAAACTTTGTCGTCTCTCTCCGTCTCGTTTTCTTCGCCTTGTGGACCCATTGCACACTTTTTCTAGTTATCGGGTAAGAGGTTCTTCTCCCCTTGTGCATTTGGTGTTTTCCATTCTTGGTATTTTTTTGGTCTGGGTTTTTATGCTTGCTGTCTGGTCTTTAAAATATATGTTTTAAGTTGGCTGCCCTCCCCTATGCTATCCTCCCTCTTTCTAGATCTGTTGGAGAAGGATGTTTTCTTGAAACAAAGATGGTTGTAGCCCTCCCGATCTAAACCGTTTCGTTTACCCACCTGAGCCTTTCAAATAAGAAGTCGTGGATAAAAGAATCTACATCATAAAGAAACCCCCTTTGAAAAGAAGGTTTGTTCACTGTCTTTTCCCCTTGGCGCATCGGCGCGTCCTGCGACACTAAGAACAGTTGCGCCCCCATGGCGCATCTACCCGCCTTGTTACATGAGCAAAATCATGCGCTAATGGCGCACCATCCGTCCATGTTGCATCTCTTTTTCATGCGCCAAAGGGCACACCCAGCTTCCATGCAACACAAACTTTATCTGCGCAAGTATGAAGCAATAAAGGCGCAGGCGCATCCCCGATCGCAACAACATCATGTTGTGTAAACCCTTCATGCGCCGCGCCATATCCCTTTGGCGCACCGAATCCCAATGTAACACACAATTTTCATGCGCCCTTCTATAAAATGCACTTTGCAACCTCCGTGCGCCATGCGCCTTTGCACCGGTTTGACCTCTGCAGCACTCCTTTTCACGTGCGCCTTGTCTATTTAGCCTGTTAGCTACAGCTTCATCGCCCCACACCCCGAGCCTTAAAATCTCTAACTCTTTCTTCTGTTGCGTTCTAATGGAAGATCAAATGGCTAATTCAACCTTTTCAGATTGGGTCTCGCTTCTTCTTCATGCGAGATCACGGATAAACTTAGAAGAACATATGTCTACATCCAAAGAAGAGGCCCACCAAATCAAAAGGAAAGGCGAAGCTTACAGGAGGAAGAGATGAAGTACAAATATCAATGCATCAGATGCTCGAATCACAGTCAATGCGGTATGGATGTCGAGACTCGGAATTGGGTCACATTGACATGGAAGAATTCTCCTGGTTAGAACTCGAAAGGTTACAAGGAGTCCGTGGATGGACAAATTAATAGGCGGCCCCCGCACTTCACCGGAGGAATCCCTGTCACAAGACTTGTCAAAAATGAATTCATGATGGTGATTGCTCGATCTTACAACAAAGACACAAGATGTGTCGAAAAACAAGGGTGAGGTAGTCATCAACCTCACCGCCTGTCATTTTGAGATGATACTTGGCATCCCTCACCACCGGCACTTCGTGGCCGTCGGCCACCAAGAAGAGTGCATCAAGGCTCAGGGAAGATAATGAAGACCAATGCATGCAACTAATGAACAAAGTCTACTTGAAAAACAAGAAGGTGGTAACCGGTGGCCCCACCATCCACCGTAGTGACTTCTCGTAAGAGCTCGGTGATACTATTACTTTCTGGCGGGGTCTTCGGGCTTTCTGACGCCCATTACTTCCATAAATGGATGTTGAGGTACTTGGAAACAATGAATAAGAATTTGCCTGATCAGCGCTTTTGCTGGGGGGAAATCATAAGCAGCACCATCTCCGAGCAGCTACAACAATTCAGCACAACGGGAGTATTCCATATGAACTCCTACGTGGTCTACGCTGCAGCGTCAGAGAGAGATTATCCAGGCCTAGCACGAAGTGGAGTTTGGCCTCAGGTCAAAATATATGAGTATTATCCAGAATTGAGGCTGGAGAATAGCATCGCCCAATTCGCCAAAATCAACGATGCATTCTTTTATCACACCATCTGCCTATTGAGGCCAAATCTAACTCATGGTCATACGACCAAAAACATTGTGTCAACCGTGGAGAAGTGGGGGGCCCTGTTCACCCAATTTCCTACATTCACCTATCTCGAGGGCTGCCAACTTTTTAGGAGAGCCAACCAGCTACCGAGGTATCTTGGACCTAAGCCGATTCTACTAGAGCTATCGAGACAAAATGGTCACATACCATGAGAAATGCCTCAAAAGAAAGAAGGGCGGAACTCCTTTCCCCCTCACAATAGGTTGATACACATGCTCCACTCATCACAAGGTGAAGGAAATGTTCACAGAAATGAGCTGCTCAATTTAAAACATGACTTCCTAGCCGTGGCCTACCTTCGATCCAAGGAGCTGCTGCAAGGCTAAGCTTGATCCGATCCATGTCCCTCAAATTGAGGATATGTACATTAACATCATCCACGAGGTGGAACTCGGAAGAAAGGATCATTCTCGCTTAGCATTGGTGGAAATTATCCAATACGGAGTGGCCATTGTCCCCAAAGGCTTCCAAACTATGGAAGATGAAGTGGACAAGGTGTATAATGACACAAAAGGGGATGATTGGCCCTTCCCGGCCATTGACGAGAAGCAAGGATCCTCAAACAATTGAGGAGAGGGTCAAGAGACTATGCGCAGAACAAAACACTCAAAAGCCAAATGAACGGCCTAATCTACCTCGGGGTTGATTTCACTACCTCCCCATTGGGCAATGTACCTCCAAGGTCCAAAAGCGAAGTTAAAAGGCAAAGGTGTAGAAGGTGAGTCTAAGTACCACTCAAGAAGAAGCCCCTGAAAGTCCTCTTTCCATAGCGCCAAAATAGGTTATAACTCGGATTCACCGAGAAAAAGAAGAAGCAGAAAGGATAGTCCCATACGCCCATCCACTCAAGATGTCGGCATTGCTACAACCACAGAGGTCCCTTCTATCCCTTCTTCTTCTCTTCCTTCCCCTCCTCGAGTGACTCACGTGACCACCCCTTTGGTCACGTCCTCTGTCCCTTCTTCTACTCTTTCCCCTGCTTCTTCGTCTATCTTCTCCTCCTCGCTGATTTATCTTCTTCCATTTCTTCCCTCATCTCCGAGCTCCCTTCCCTTCCTATGTCTTCCGCAGCTGTGAGCTTCCCTTCCTCTCGTGGGTGCTTCTCCTAGCTATTCTCTCAATGCCACCGCCGCGTGTCTCCACATTTTTCCCTCTTCTCTGCGGCTGCCCCTCCTCTATCTCTGGTCCTTCTTCTATAGGACCAGCATGGATCTCTCAAGGCCAGTGAGTCGGCTAAAGAGGAAAGTTCCCATCGCTCCGATGGACTTTTCGATAATTCCAGCCAAAGGGGCAAAGAAGCAAAATCTGTAACATGCTTCTCTCAAAGTGTTGCGAGGTTAGAGGATCATGGAAATTGCATACCCCGATCCCCTCAAAGAGAAAGATCTGCTCTCCGACAGATTTTACCGTGACTCAAGTCACAATGGGGACGCTTCTAAAAGTCTCTCAGAGGAAGCTCTTTCCGCAATCGATGCCCTCTGCAAAAGCTTCAAGAAATAAAGAAGAGAAAAGGCTACCTTGAAGGAGTAGAACAAATATCTCGCTTCAAGCCTTATAGAAGATGGGTAGTGCACCTCCCACGATGTCACCGAGACTTCCGAGCTTCTCGGCCAGGAGAAAATCAATGAATATTCAAAGATTGGCGAGCGGGGGTATGGTCAAGTTTCTGCTTGGAGGAGCCAGATCCTCAAGGACAAAGAAAGAGTGATCATTGAATTCGTCAATTTGTATCTCGAACATCGAAAAGATGAACAAAGAGCTCCAAGTATTAGCGGGCCCATATCGGAGAGTTGGATCATGCTGAGACTCCAACATGAGACCTTTCAACAAATGTTCGACTGTCATCAAGATCTCGTCAAGTTCGGTGTCTTCGGCCATCCAGGGCCCTCAACAAAACCATGTCCACTCTGGACTATCGGATAGATCAGCTTGAATTTATTCTTGAAAAATTGACAAGGTTAAGGAAGAAGCCCTGGATGCAATGCATCAAATGGTGCAAATTTTTCTTAACATGTCTCCGTGGCTGCTCACTCCTTCCTTTATCATGAGGTCACCATGAAACTATTCGAGATCTTCAGAGATCACTTCTCAGAATGGGGCCGGAGGTCACATTTGACACCGAATCTATCAACAACCTCCTGGCTCGTAGAGACTTCGTCGGGTTCCTCATTGAGGCGGAGAAGGATTATTCTAAACTCCCGTAAAAAGCTCATAGACGAGTGGGAGACTTGCGAAAGCAATCGAAGCTGCACAAGGATCCTTCTCGGGATCAATTTGGGCCCATGATTAACAAGTTTTTGGAATACCGCGCTCGATTCCACATATCATCTCTCGAGCGGCATCGAAGCGAAACCCCCTTTCGGCCGCAGGATGATGACGACGAGTAGCTTGCTCCTTCTTCTTCTTCTTCTTCTTCTTCTCTCTCTTCTCCGACTTTCTTGTTGGAATGTCTAAAGTATGTTGGCACAAATGATGACATCATCCATGTTGCATCATGGGATGATGTCATCCATCAAGTTGTCAAAAGTCAACATGACTTTTAGATATTTTGTAAATATCTTTGTAAATAGTTGTTGGCTCCTTTTTGCCTTCTTTTCTCCTCTTCTTCTATAAATACCCCAACACTTGTTGTGTTGAGGGATGGATGAATATCTTTCAGATGAGAAATAGGAGTAAGGAGAAAAGACTTTGAGCTTTTTGTAACAGAACAAATTAGTAATACAATATTTGGACTTTGTGCTGAATACCTGTGTTATATACATTAGATCTTTCTTATGTTAGATCTGTGTATTTATTCTGTTGGATCTGCTTCTATTTTATTGTCATTTATTTATCATCAGTATTGCTTTGTTTATTTATGCAAGTAGGTTTGGCTCTGTTTACTACCAACCCAAAAACATAAATCTTCTGACCTTTCTGCTTTGGAATTCATTTCTTTTCTCCCTTCGGACCTGTTCCTTCTTCCTCCTCTCTCTCATTCCTTTCTCTTTGCAATGGAAATAAACCTCTGGGATGAGATCCCAAACCCCAAAGGCGTAATCATGAGACTTGCATAGATTCCTGCTTTGGTAGAATAGCAATAAACCGCTTTCGCTTTCTTTGACTCAAAGAGGGCTATGCCTCCCGCACACTATTGGCTCGTCCTATCCATAGATCTCGTCCGGTGTGATGATTTTCGGACCAACAAGCCCACACACCTGCATTTGGTGGTCACATAAAGAAAGAGGGACCGCCTCCTAGGATAGGTGCGATTATAGGGGCTTCTGCTATGCTGCACAGCACGAGATCGGGGTATTACAGGGGCGATTAGCTTGAGTGCACAGCCCTGTGCACCAAAGACCCACGAGTGCACTAGCACAACCATAGGTACCGGCACACGAGGCACCTACATAGCCACAAGCACAAAGCGCAGTGCAGGTGTGCCACCATAGGCACGAGGTGTACCGGGCGGGGGCCACTGCTATCGTGAGTCCGGGACCACCCCAGCAGCCATGGTGGCACATGCAGTTATATGGAGGTGAGAGTAGAGGCCCATATTATCGGGATGTCTTTAATGGTACCGGGGCTAACTATCGCCATATGCGGCGTCTCGAGTCGAGACCTCTCAGAGCCGAGAGATCCTGGGGGCGCAGCCACACTGGTGGGTCGATGACGAGGGAGGAGGAGAGAGCCAACATAGGGACCAACATGAAGAGGGCTGAGGGTGGTGGGGAGAGCTGAGATATCCACCGAGCAGAGAGGGGTTTTGGATTTTGGATATAGACACTAGTCTCATGCGAACCAGTATGTATATAGAGGCTCGCGTGCCCACATATGATTCATTTATTCATTCTTGTTGTATATACCGGCCTGCAAGCCGAGTACAGGTTGTATAGTTGATACCGGCTCACGAGTGAGTATATTTTTGACATGAGAGACTCGGCCTGCAAGATGAGTCGAGATTTTGATAGTGATAGCGGCTCATGCATGCCGCTTTGTATTATTTTGAGATCACAGAGGCCCCGTACGCAGGCAAGTCAGATATTTGAAACATTGATATATATAAAGATGATGATTTTGATCCATATGCTTGTGTATAGAATGTTTTATGTATTTTGTCGATGGTTTTGAAATTTAATGTGTATAGATGATAAGTTAGATCCAAATGGTGTATATACTTGATGGGTTTGATTTAGATATTGCGAATGTCATACATATTTTGTTGATGGTTGTTTTATTGTAACTAGATGATGTTGATGAAATTGTGATGATATATTGATGTGATTTTGATGACAAATATTGATAATGGTGTCGTTTTGTAGGAAAAAGAGGCGGGCGCCACAAAAATTTGCAAAAAATAAAGAAAAGGCCCAGGTTTAAGAAAAAGGAGGCATGTGACCGATATCGGTTAGGTAACCGATGTCGGTAGATTATGGACCGATATTGGTTATATAACCAAAATGAGCTTTTCTAAAAATAGAAAAGCTTGGGTGGCAACTTAAGTTCTTATTTTTAGAGTCATGCAACAAGTTAAATACGTGAATGCGACGCTGTTTGATGACTGATACAGGTAATTACATGAAAGAATTGAGTGATAAGGAGGAAAGAGACAGGTAAAGTGAGTGTGGGCTGAGATTAAGAAGGTAGAAAGGCAAGTTATATTTGAAGAGGGTGATGAACATGGCTGGACGAGGAGAAACATCCAGCAGGTAGGGACGAGAGGGAAGACAAGTTCCACCCCAAGCTGCTGCATCCCGAGAGGTAAACTATTTGGTTGTATTTTAATTCTTGCATGTTTTGATGAATAGGCTGAGAAAAGGTAAGAGGGTAGAGATGAGAGAAAAAAAAAAAAGGTGATAGGAAAGGGTTTGGGATAGAGTGAGTGCTATGGGATAGGTAAAGCGGGATGTTCACATATGTTTATAGGTAGAGAGAGGAGTAAACGAGCAAAATAATTATCGTAGGTGGTGGTTTTAAGCAGGCTGTATAGGATTGACAGTGACCGATATCGTTTAGAGATAACCGGTATCGGTTAGTAAACTGGTATCGGTTATCTATAACCGATACCGGTTACTGTAGGAATTTCCAGAATGTGAGAAAAAACACTTGGGGATTTGATTTATTGAATGGTTGTGTCGTTTTGATGTATGCAGGCAGAGGCAGGGTTGAGGATGAATGATAGTGTGCCAACTTTGTTGTCACGAATCCAAGCAGATGTAACACCAGCTGAATGGGCATTGATAAACCATGTGGGGTTAAGTGGAATTTGCTATTATTCACGAATCACACGCAATCATGCTATGTTGCAGGCGTTGATTGAGAGGTGGAATCCGAGAAAAGAATACCTTCTATCTTCCAACAGGGGAGATGATAGTGACGTTGGAAGATGTGTTTAGAATTTTGAGGCTCCCAATTACAGGAAGACCAGGTGTATCGTGTGTGTTTCCTAGTGCGGGGCGTGAGCGATAACAGTAGTATTTGGTTCAGCTACATGAGATTTGACACAGCGAGGTTTGACATTCACTTATGGTACAATGTATGTAACACACCCTGAGGAAACAAGGTTGGCAGTGGTATTAATGATAGCGGTGGGGTATTATGCATTACCGAGGGTGGAGGGGGAAGATTTTCAAAAGCATTGATGAGTGTTATTTGGGAAATGATAAAAAGGAGCGTGAATTTCGCATGGGCACCCGCATATCTGGTGGAGCTATACAGGGGTTTATGGGCCTGCAGTGAAAACACAGGATGACACTAGATTGTTCATACTTATTACATTGTTGGGCCTATGAGCACATTATTTGTGTGTGACCGATAGGCCGACCCATCCAGTCGGGAGAGACAGGAGTGCAGAGGTTGGGATTCAGACGATGGGTCTAGACAGAACAAGAGGCAAGATCCCGGCCGTGATAGATGACATCGAGTATTATAGGTAGGTATGGGAGATGGTGATGCTTGCAGATATTTTTGGAGACCTTATGGGAACTATATGGTGATAGAGCACATAGTTAAGGAGTTGAGGGGTGTAGAGTGATTGAGGTGGATTGCAGGGCACAAAGCCGGTGAGTACGAGAAGATTCCTCTAGATCATGTGCGACGACAATTTGGATTTGTTTAGGATATACCTATGGTGTATAGACCATACATGAGGATCGATGCCGAGGTAGCATTCTCACCACCCCGACCCAACACCTCCGAAGAAGGGCCGGAGGAGGTAGCGGCACCGATCGCAGGTAATGGATGCAGGAGCGACAGAGGCCTACAGTTATGGTGGGTAGCAAAGCTATGAGGTGTACATGATCATCCCGACATAGCTGTGATTATAGCGAAGAGAGATTGTTTGCAAAGTTTAGTTCATCAGCTCCCAAATGTGGGTGAATGAGACAACGGGATTGTTAGCGATTACGAGTCATGAGTGGAGAGACTAGAGGCAAGATTCCTCCACACAAGAGGACGTATTCATATGTTATAGGAGATGTTGGTAGATCAGTGGGAGGAACCAATAGCAGTCGCACCTTTGAGGATGGAGAGGCCAAGTGAGTGGCATCGACGATCATGATCACCACCTGATTCGGGAGGAGGTGCAAGGGTCTAAGTGAATTTCATAAGAGTATAAAAATAAATAAGGATGCCGACCTACATGTCGATGATAGAGAAGATGTATTTGTTTAACATCTAAATAAAACTAAATATGTATGTTGATTTGAGTTATGATAATAATAAGAATGGTTGTGTTTTGCATGTTTTGTTTTGAAAAAGGATAAAGATGAATGTGAGTGAATAGAAATACACAAATAGATTCATATATACCACACATGATAGGTTATGGTAGGGGATGGTCGAGCTAACCTTGGGAGACCCCATGTCTCCTAAGTGCTTGCCTACATAGCCCATTGCACAAAGCAAGGAGGGGCCTCAGACCGATGTAGTTCTCCCTTAGGACCAGGGAGAGGTGAATTCGGGCAATTTGTTTGTGGTTAGGCAATTTGTTGGCTGGTAAAAATATTGATATTGGTAGGGTAACATTGTCGGTGTTGGTAAGGGACTGGCGATGTTGGTGTAGGTATAGGTGAAACGAAAGTTAGCTTACCCAAGTAGTAGGGAATCGTGTCCTGATTAAGGTCAACACACAATCCTAGAGTCGAGTAAAAGAGGCAAAATGTCCCGTAGTTGAGAAGAGCTAAACAAACCACATATTAACATAGGAGGGGCTTGAATCCCTAGGTGCCTTGCATAGGCGAGAAGTCGATAGGTGAAAAGAGTCGTATTATCACAATATATCGATATACGTCACGTCCCTTGAGTTTTGTTGTGTTGATGAATGGTGAGGTGAGGTGGCTGGTATAGGTTGGTGTGTAGAGAATTTAGTAGAAGGTGATTATTCGACGTAAGAGAACCAAACCTAAATAGACAAGTCCATGACTCAAAAGTTCTTTGGAATACTACTTTTTACTTTTCTGGATATAGACTGATCAATGCAGGAAGTCCATAGGGGATATGTATTTTGTTGTTCTTGAGGTCTTCACGAAGCTGATTAATGCGAGAAGCTTCTGATAAAGGCTGACTTTGTATAGCTGTCCTTCAAGGGAGCAGTCTATTTATAGTAGCAGATGTAGTTTTTGTGTATAGCTGTCCTTCGGGGGAGCAGTCTATTTATAATAGTAGAAGTGACTTTGCACATAGCTATCCTTCGAGGGAGTAGTCTATGTATAACTTAGAGGTCTAGATGTCCATTTGGCATGAAGCATCTAGTTTTGTAGGAAGTTTGACTCAAGAATATCCCATAAGTGTATAATTGAGAACATGTTATTTTGATACTTTTAAGTCATGGACCGTACTAAAAGGGGAAGGCATCTTTTAAGAGGAGGTAATGACCAAACCATGTGAGCTTAATTTTTTTGAGATGCATGGAACAAAAGTGTATGAGGTAGTAAATGAACTCAAGAGACGAGCACAAGGTTGATAAGAAGTGATATAACATTAAATTCAACAAAGAGAATGGTCAAAGATGCAAGGCATTAAGGGGTTCGAGCTCAGTTTATCATTAAGTGAAGCTAAACGGTAAGTGCACTCGATCCATAAGTATGAGTGATAATGTAGGGCCCAATCCAATTTGGAGCAAATTTTCCATGTTTTCTCTTTTCTAGTTTGGTTACATGCTGATTCTCTTTGAAGACAAGATCACCAACCTTAAAGGTACACTCATGGAATCACTTATCATAAGCACGCTTGATGCGTTTTTGATAGATTTGAAGATGGTCAAGCTACCGTAAGATGACGCTCATCAAGAAGCTCTAATTGGGCTAAGCTGCTCTTAGTGGAAATCATCATTGGTGAGAATATCCTGAAGAGATATTCTTAGGAGGGTATTTGTATTTCGAGAGGCAAGACAGCCTCGGTACCATATACCAAAGAGAATGGGGTGGCATTAGTGGAGGTGTGAATGCTAGTCCAATAAGCCCAAAGGGAAAAGGGGATGTGATCGGGCTAATTGCTTCTAGAATTGTTAACAACTTTCATGAGGATTTTGGTTAGGGTTTTATTAGAAGATTCGGCTTGACCATTTTCTTATGGATAGTAAGGTGATGAGAAGCTATGTTTGATACCAAAGTTGTCACAAAGGTCTTGTAACAACTTATTTTTGAAAGATTTTCCATTATCTCGTTATCGTGGTGAGGAGGCCAAACGACGTATAATGTGATGGTTAATGAATTCGACAATTTTTTCTTTTTGGTTGAAATGAGTGGAATAGCTTCCACCCATTTAGTGTAATATTTGGTTGCTGTGATTATCTAATGGTGACGTTGTGAAGATGGTGGGTGAATCTCACCAATAAGGTTTAAACCCCCTTGTGAGAAAGGCCAAATATCTTGTGTGACTGTAGCGGATGGCTAGGAGTATGTTGAAGGTTGGCATGTTTTTGACACATAACACAACGCTTAACATATTCGTAGCGATCGTTATTAAGATTAGGCCAAAAATAGCCTAGGTGAAGGATTCATTTGGCCATTTCAAGGCCACTAAAATGTCTACCACAAATACCGTCGTGGACTTGTTGGATGGTATAGGTGACCTCCGTGCAGTTAGACAACGAAGGAGGATGCCATCAAATCCACATTTATAGAGGAGTCCCCCATGATGACATAACGAGAAACACTTTTAAGAAAAGCACGTTTTCCATTACTAGTAAGGTCGGGTGGGAGAACGAGTTGTAAGGTAGTCATGAAATTGGTGATACCGGTATCCTGCGAAATTAGCGCATTACATTATTTATCATACAAACATCCGGGCTGAGTAAGATGGGGCAAAGAGTTGTTGGACCAAGATGAATATGTCGAGTTAGTTGGTGAGGCAGAATTTGCAAGGCTAAGCAAGCCATAGTATCCAAAAATTTGTTAGTGGAGCGGGAATGGTTTGGATAGAATAATGAGTAAATAAGGTCAAAAGTGAATCCACGTAATGTTTTTACTTTTGAATTTCCTCATTTTTACATTGGTAGATGCCCATAACTTGATTGACTACCAATTGAGAGTCACCGAAAATATTGATAGATTTGACACCTAAGTGTAACGTAACCTGGAGACCCAAAACAAGGGCCTCGTATTGCATTTGTATTATTAGTGCAGGGGAAATCGAGCCGGAAGGAAAGAGGCATAGGCTCAACGTTAAGAGGAATGAGAACAACGCTGGCTCCTCCGCCACACTGGCATTTGGATCCATCGAAGAAGAGGGTCATTGGATACGACTCCTCACTGAGTGAAAGAGTGGCGATGAGTTCGTCGGGGAAATTAAAATTGGTAAATTGCTCCCCAGGTAAAGGGGCTTCCGCGAGTTGGTCTGCGATAGTTTGTCCTTTGATTGACTTCTGGTGTACAAATTCAAGGTCGAGGTCAGCGAGGAGCATAAGCCATCGGGTGATGCGTTGGTTTAGATGAGGTTTGGCGTACATATAATGAATGGGGTCCGCGTTGGTGATGACAAAAGTTTTGTGATTCAGGAGGTAGTGTCGGAGTTTGGTGGCTACGAATGATAGGGCTAGGCACAACTTTTCTACATGTGTATACCTAGTCTCATAATCCACGAGAGTACAACTTATGTAATAAACAGCTTGTTCTCGATGCTCGGAGTCACGATGTGTGAGCATGGCTCCTACAAAGCATGGTCGGTGGCAGAAAGGTAAAGGTAGAAAGGGCGATCGTCCCGAGGTGGGATAAGCACGGTGGGCTGCAAGAGATAGGATTTGAGAGCCTCAAAGGCTTGGTGGCACTCTTCACTCCTTTGAAAGACAATGTCCTTTTAAGGAGGTGATGGAAAGGTTGACATTGATCCAAGAGTTGGGAGATGAAACGTCGGATAGATTAGAGTTTACCTTGCAAAATACGCAATTGTTTGAGGTTAGTAGGTGGGGCATTTCTAGGATAGCTTTGACTTTAGCTGGATCGACCTCGATGCCACGCAAAGAGACGATAAAACCAAGAAGTTTTCCTAAAAGGACACCAAAGACACATTTCTTCTCGTTGAAGACGAACACAATATTGTAACAAAAAGATCAAAAATAATGGTTAAAACATCGAGATGTTCAACTGCGATGTTTAGATTTGCCAAGAAGATCATCGACATAATCCTCAAGGATAGTGTGCATAATGTCATGAAAATGTAATTCATAGCCATTGATAGGTTTGCACCAGCATTCTTAAGGCCGAACGGCATGACATGATAGCGAAGGTTCCCAAGGAGTTATGAAGGCGGTTTTATGTTGATCGGCGGGGCTACCAAAATTTGATTGTATCCCGAGAAGCCATCCATGAGAGAAAGCATCTCATGGCTCGGTGAGATCAACAAGTTGATCAATACTTGTAGGGGGAATTCATCCTTTGGGCAAGTGAGGTTAAGGTCCCGTAAATCCAGTGTACATATCTGAAGTCCCCCCGTTGCTTTAATGCTTAATGTGCGATGTTAGAAATTCATTGAGGATAGTCAATAGGTAATGGATGAAGGAAACAGAAAGGAGTCATTTGAAGCTCTTCTTTGACCAAGAGGGCAATGTGTGGATGCATTTTTCTCGGTTTGTTTAACTGGTTTGGAATCAGGTTTTAGGGTAATGTTATGGACAACAATGTCGGGATCTATTCTGGCATGTCGGCAGAGACAAGCGAAAGCTTGGTTACGAGCACTGAGAAAGGTAGTAAAGGCGGCTTCTTCCTCGATGTAGTAAGGATTGTCCAATCTTCACAATGTGAGGATCATCCTTGGTGTGGATGTTGATTTCTATAGTCGAATCATTCAACATGGTTTGAGTTTCGAGATGGTAAGGCGCGTTGAATATAAGAGTCATCCGCACTAAGGTAAGTAAGGATGGAGTCATCATATTGGCACTCAACAACATTAATTGAAGGTGAATCATCTTCTATCATGTCTAGATACTGAAGTGGAAGAGAAGATGGGTCCTCATTATAACGTTGATAAGTGAGAGGACCCG
>JADAXU010000113.1:0-91058 GCA_018340775.1 Taxus wallichiana var. yunnanensis | reverse complement strand
GCTACGTATTGCTCTTCAACAAATGTTCGACTGTTTATCAAGATCTGGTCAAGTTCAAACCAACATCCGGCATTTCTTTAACAAACCATGCCCACTGATCATCGAGGATCGCTGAATTGTTTATGTGGAGAAGGATTATTCTAAACTCCTTAAAGAGTTCATAGATGAGCGGGAGACTTGCGAAGCAATCAGCGAAGCTACACAAGGATCCTTCTCTGAGCAAGATCGCAGTCGTAAGTGAGCAACCCCTTTCTACGGCCGTAGGATGATGACAACGAGTAGCAACTGCTCCTTCTTCTTCTTCTTCTCCTTCTTCTCTCTCTTCTCCGACTTTCTTGTTGGAATGTCTAAAGTGTGTTGGCACAAATGATGACATCATCCATTTTGCATCATGGGATGATGTCATCCATCAATTTGTCAAAAGTCAACATGACTTTTAGATATTTTGTAAATATCTTTGAAATAGTTGTTGGCTCCTTTTGGCCTTCTCTTCTCCTCTTCTTTTATAAATACCCAAACACTTGTTGTGTTGAGGGAGGGATGAATATCTTTCACATGAGAAATAGGAGTAAGGAGAAAAAGACTTTCTGAGCTTTTCAGTATGTAACAAATTAGTAATACAATATTTGGACTTTGTCTTTGAATACATGTTATATACATTAGATCTTTCTTATGTTAGATCTGTGTATTTATTCTGTTGGAGCTGCTTCTATTTTATTGTCATTTATTTATCATCAGTATTGCTTTGTTTATTTATGCAAGTAGGTTTGGCTCATTTACCAACTCAAAACATAAATCTTCTGACCTTTCTGCTTTGGAATTCATTTCTTTTCTCCCTTCGGACCTGTTCCTTCTTCCTCCTCTCTTTCATTCCTTTCTCTTCGCAGCCGGAAATAAACCTACTGGGATGAGATCCCAAACCCCCGAAGGTAGAATCTGTGAGACTTGCATAGATTCCTGCTGGTAGAATAGCAATAAACCAGTTTCGCTTTGCTGACTCAAAGAGGGGCTATGCCCTGCACACTGTTGGCTCGTCTATCCATAGATCTGTCCCGTGATGATTTTCTCTGGACCAACAGATTTTGGCGACTCCACTGGGAATGGATAGATCTGCACGGATCTATGAGGCGTGAAGATAAAAAATCAAAAAAATCAAAAGATTGCTGCCTGTTTGCAAATCTGAACTTTTTGTTAAAAATCCAAAAATTTGCAAAAGTGCTCAAATTGAAAAATTTTCTTCTGAGAGTCATAGATCTGGTCCAGTTAAAGATCTTTAGTTCGCTGAGTTTTTGAAAAAATCAGTATTTTGCCATAGATCTGAGTTTTTGACTGTTTGCAAAAAAGTTTGAAACCCTCTAAAAAAGTTAAAATCAGATCAGAAAATCAGCTTACTAATCTTCCCTGCCGTCTTATCCTCGTTATAATTTGTCATTTAACCGCAATCGGTTTTCTGAAGAGGATAGTTTTTAAATATCTAGAAAAGTGCCTGCTGCTGGTTTTTGACAGAAAAACCAGAAAATCAGCAAGTACAACCAAAAAGAAAGTTTAAATCTGTGCCATAACATTGCAGATCTGGAAGGAACACTGGCGAGTGAACCTTTTACGTGCAGCAGGCGAGCCCGTGGAGAAGCTGATCCTACTTTCGATCTGCTTCAAAGGCACAATTTCAGCGTAACACCGGTGCGTTTTTCAGCACTAAGCTCGGCTAGCCGGTCATCCAGGAGTGTCTCACCTTCACGAAGAAAAAGTCTTTTGCAGGAGCATCCACATCCCTTTGTAGTGCCTTGCTACTCAGCGGAACTACACTTCCAGCTCGTGTTCTCTTTCCGGCTTTCCAGATGGCGGTACCATGGGGAAACGCGATGGGTCCTTTGGCTTTACCACATCCAGTTCACGCTCTCCCTCACGGAAATCGAAAGAATTTTCCCAAATTAACGAAGCGGAAATCAAAGCACGGATTCCCACATATCTGCATTCATCATGTCATGCAGTATTTTGGATGTGACCCACGAAGATGTGTCGGTTCACCTTTTTCTGGAAACCCTACAAGGACCTGCAGCTGAATGGTTTCAGCATTTGCCGGCCGGATCTATCACCAGTTGGGCCACCTTACGGGATGCTTTTGAAGATAGGTACAAGCCTTCAGAGGATGCATTTGCATTATTATCACGAATCACTCACCTGAAGAAGGAGGCGAATGAGACCATGCGCGATTTTGTCACCCGGTTCAATGCACTAATCAACCGTGTCCCTGTTGCCATGCTTCCAACACCGAGAAAATCAAAAGTGTTTCTTCGTAAACGCTATGAGCTCGAAAGTTAGTTTCTTGCTCCTTCAGGAACGAGTTGCCACCTTGGTTCTCACCCAAGCCACTGCCATTCGCATAGAGGATAATCTGATAATATCCGGCGAATTAAAAAAGGAATCAGCCAAGCCTAAATCTTTGGGCCCTTCGCCCACCACTTCGTCTGATCCAGCATTCCAAAAGATGGCAAACGATTTGCTCGCATTAAAGAAGCAGTTGGCCCAGGCCTCTCCCAGTTCCTCATACCGGGATATTCCGCGGAGGAATTTCATTCCTAACAATGTTTCACAAAGACCGCGCTTACCTACAGCTGCTCCGTGGTTGGCACTTGAGGCCCCTCCGGTCAATGCTCTGGCCGAGATTGAAGAAGAAGAGCAGTATTATGAAGAACCTTCGTCTCAAGGTGAAGATGATCAAGATGTCGGTGAACCGACTGGCGACTCTACTATCGGGTATATGGAATTTGATGAGGAAGAATCTGATGAAGAAGAGGGTACCTGTGGTACGCAAGCGGCACCATATGCTTTTTTTTACTCGCTCGCAAGGAAAAGAAGAAAAAGTTGCTACCCATGTCCAGCAGGAGAAGGCCGTGTCAAACGCGCCTCCGATCATTGCTAAAAGAGGTAATCCTCTTCCTACTCAACTCCCTGGCAAGTCTTTCACAAAGAAATCTTTTTCCCCTATCTCTCCTCCAAATCAGTCCTCTCACATTCCTACTAAGACCACCAATCCTATTCCATCATCGCGAGGTGAGGGACTCATTCCTTTACCAACGCAACCCTTGGCCGCATTTGATATTATAGATCATGCAAAAAAGACCAAGATCCAAATGTCTGAAGCTGAGTATCTTCAGTCAAACCCCGAACAACTTGTAAGATTGACTAAGTATATCCAAAGTCAAGCTGTTATATCTAATCAGGTTTCCCCAAAAGGAATCCTTTCCACTCCCCCTGAATCCCATATAAATGTAGCTTCAACATCTGCGTCAGGCAAGATAGAACCTTTCTATCTCTCTCTGCTGATCAATGGTCACAAGCTGAGTAATTGCATAATTGATTCCGGGGCTTCTGACAACGTCATGCCGGCAAAAGTCACCCATGCTTTGGGCCTCACTCTTACCAAGCCTTTCGGCAGATGTTATTCTTTGGAAACTAAGCAAGTTCCGTTGGTTGGCCAAATCAAAGACGCGCAATTTGCGTTTGCGGCCTTCCCAGATAAAAGAGTAAAAATGACAGTCCTCATTGCTGACATTCCGACAACTATGGAATTTTCTTTGGGAAGAAGTTTTGCAAAATGAAGTTGGTGGAGAAATTCATATGGACTGGTCTAAAGCTAGAATTCCAGTCAAAGGCATAATGCAGACTTTGGAGCCGGAATCCCAAAAGAAGTACTTGGTCACTAGCTCTGAAGACCCCAAAGCTCAAATCCTTTTTGAATCATCAGGGATGGGGAATTACTTCTTATCTACCGAGACGGATAAAACAGGTGTCCTCGTTCAAGAAGGAGATCTTAATAAGATCTGGACATTGCAATTCGATGGCAGCTGTGCAACTAGTGGATGTGGCGCCGGGGCCGTGCTGATATCTCCTGAGGAAGAAGTCATTCCTCTCTCTTTCAAATTGCAGTTTTTCAACACTAACAATACTGCTGAGTATGAGTCTCTCTTACTCGGTATGCAAGCCGCAAAGGAAAGAGGAATTAAAAATCTAAAAGTGCAAGGTGATGCTGAGCTGGTTGTAAATCAGGTCAAGAGGATTTACCAAGTGAAGAATGAAAGGCTCAGACATTACCGTAATGCGGTATGGGACAACATTGAAGAGTTTGATGCCTTTTCAATTGAATCTATTCCAAGAGCCCAAAATGACATGGCTGATTCATTGGCTGTTTCAGCATCTCTCATGCTCCCACATCCAGGTTTGAAAACGAACAAGTACACCATTGAGGTGGTTTTCCGCCCGAGCGTGCCAGATAATTCTCAGCATTGGCAGGTGTTCAATGATGATAATCAACTCATTGCTTTCCTGGAGAAGGCAGAAAATTTTAAAGAATTGCATTTTGAAGGGTCTACTTCCACTTGCCGTGAGTCAGTCACCGATCAAGGCAATGAATCTGAAGGTAACGATGGCATATGTCAACTCAAGGGAAATAAAATTCCAAAGGGCCTGGTTTCTCTGGAACGCCTGTTTGACAGGCATGACCGTTTTGTAAGAAAGAAGAGGCGAGATGATCCTGGCTCATCCCCAGAAACCGAACCGGTCAATATAGGTTCGATAGAACACCCGCAATTCGTGAACATTGGCAAATGTTGCACGCCTGAAGAGAAGCGAAAATTTGTCAAGTTGCTGAAAAAATATATGGATGTATTGGCATGGTCTTATGCCGATTTAAAGTCCTTCTGCTGAAGGACGTTGAAAGATGATATTCCATTGAAAGACGATGTCAAAGCCTTCCGCCAGAAGCAGAGGCACTATAATCCCAAGATTTCGGGTACCATCCAGGCTGAAATTCAGAAGATGCTAGATGCAAGAATCATCTTCCCTATCCATCACAGTACTTGGGTAGCAAATATTGTGCCAGTGCGCAAGAAAAACGGTGAAATACGCATCTGCGTAGACTTTCAAAATTTGAATCAAGCTTCGCTGAAAGACAACTACCCTCTTCCGATAATGGATCAAGTTCTGCAAGCAGTAACTGGATCAGAGATGCTGTCCATGCTTGACGGTTTTTCAGGTTACAATCAGATTGAGGTTTCACCTGAAGATCAATTCAAAACAGCATTCACTACTCCCTGGGGTACATTTGCCTACAGCAGGATGCCTTTCGGCCTAACTAATGCTGGTGCCACTTTTCAGCGGGCCATGGACTTTGCATTCAAAGGTATGATGGGAAAAGTCATCGTGGTTTACCTAGATGACTTAACCGTGTTCTCTAAACAGCGAAATGATCATTGTGATCATTTGGAGCAAGTGTTGGCCAGGTGCCGAGAACATGGGATTTCCCTAAACCCAAAAAAGTCTATTTTTGGAGTCACGGAAGGGAAGTTGCTAGGCCATGTGGTCAGCAAAGAAGGAACAAAGATAGATACTGAAAGAGTTAAGGCTATTCAAAGCCTTACTCTGCCTACAAGCAAGACTGGTGTTCATTCTTTCTTTGGAAAGGTGAACTTTCTCGTGTGTTTTATTCCCTGACTTCTGAAAAGACTGTCACATATTGAACATGATGAAGGGGTCACCAACTTTTAGATGGAGTGAAGAGGGGAAAAGGTCATTTGAAGAAATAAAAGCTTCCGTTGCTCATGCACCAGTCCTGGTATGTCCAGATTTCTCCAAGGACTTCATCATGTATAGTTATGCATCTGAGCATACTGTGTCTGCAATCTTAATGCAAAAGAACTCGGAGGATGTTGAATCTCCAATCGCGTTCATGAGTTCTCCTCTCAAACCTCACGAACTAAAGATGACTCAATTGGAAAAGCACGCTTTTGCCGTTGTTAAAGCAGTGAAAAATTTCAGGTATTACATCCTAAACTCGCATACGGTGGTGCTGGTTCCAGACACGGCAGTAAAATCAATTCTAACTCAGCAGGAGTTAGGAAGCTTGCGAGGAAATTGGATCGCAAAGGTCCAGGAGTATGACCTGGATATTAAACCAACCAAGCTGGTAAGAGGCAAGGGCCTGTGTCAGCTAATGGCTGAAAACAAAGATTCAGAAAATCCTGATGAGAGGGGTGACTACATCGAAGAAGCGCAGGACCGGCAAGAAGGGCCTGATTCTCTGCCTCTGGTTCTATTTGTTGCAACTAGTGATGAGTGGTACTCCGACATCACTTTCTTCCTTACCTACGAATGCCCGATGCACCTAACTGCAAAGGAGAAGCGCACTATAAAGCTCAGGGTGGCTAAATATGTCATCTGGGATGACGGCTTATATAAGCGCGGGATAGATGGCATCTTCCTGCGATGTGTCGACAAGCCCCAGCAAGTAAAACTACTGGAAAGTTTTCACAATTCAGCTTGTGGAGGGCATTTCTCTTCATCCGTAACTGCACACAAGATCATTCGAGCCAGGTATTATTGGCCGACGCTCTTTCAAGATACAGCCACCTGGGTGGCGAAATGTGAACTTGTTGGCAAGCCCAAGTCGGTCAGTTTTCCCCTAAGGCCACCATTATCAATGAACCATTCGTACAATGGGGAATTGATTTTATCAGCGCACTCAATCCTCAATCGAGTGCCGGACATAGCTATGTCCTTACAGCAATGGATTACTTTACAAAGTGGGTGGAAGCCATACCTGTCAAGCATGCCACTTCTGAGGTGGTTTGCAATTTCATTAAAGAGAATATCATTGTCAGGTTCGGCGTTCCAAACAAAATCATTGCTGATAATGCTTCTAACTTCTCCTCACGAGAAGTTATTAGTTTTTGCTATGAATATGGGATAACTTTGGCTCATGCCTCAGATTATTACCCTCAAGGAAATGGTCAGGCAGAATCCAGTAACAAGAACTTGGTGACCATCATACGGAAGTTAGTAGATGAGAATCAGCAGATGTGGCACAAGTCTTTGTACGACGCTTTGTGGGTGGATCGTATTACTCCCAAGAGATCTCTCGGCATGTCACCTTTTCAAGTGTTATATGGCACTGATGCCGAACTTCCCATTTCGTGGAACTTCCTCTCTCACGCTGCAGCACGAGCCATTGAAGATGAAACTTTCCAAAGTTCTCTTGAAAAGAGAATCATGTATCTGGCAGAACTTGAAGAAAAGAGAGTGAAGGTGGTCGATAGGATCACTGAACATCAGAATCAAGTTAAGAGGCTTTTTGATAAGAAGGCCAAGCAAAGGGATTTTCAAGTGGGAGATCTCGTCCTTTTATGGGACAAGCGAAAAGAACCAAAGGGCATGCACGGAAAGTTTGATTCCCTATGGAGAGGGCCCTTCAAAATCAAGCAACTCAACAGAGAGAATAGTTTCTATCTCTCGTATCTGGATGGAACTGAGCTCCCGCTTCCCTATAGTGGGTAGCATCTGAAGATCTTCAGGAAGTAGAGCTTGCTCTCTTCTTTGTACAAATTGCTTTAAGTTGTGTGTTTGCTTTCGTCGTGTGTTTGCTTTCGGTTTGTCGTGTGTTTCTTTTGTTCTCCCTCTGGTCCCCCTTGTTTTTGACTCTGTTACCCAATGGATAGGCACATGAGAACTGGGATTCTCTACCCCTGATTTTACTCAGGGATAGTCCCCAGAAAGAGCCAGCTGTTATCCCGTAAAATTGACAAGGGAAATTTTACCGATAACCATACCGAAAATTTTGTTCCGATCCCTCGTTAGGGATCCCCCGCGTTCGAAACATTTTAAAATCCCTTCCCAGGAAATCTAGTTTTCGAACTTAGTCTTTTTGAGCCTTTTTTGGCTGGGCGCATGGATTTTCCTTGTAACACTAACTTTTGGTGCGCCCCCTTAACAGCCTTTGGCGCATGGTTTTCAATGTTAACACATCTTTTCATGCGCCAAAGAATGTTGAACCTTCCCTGCGTGCGCCAAGGCGCATGCGCCTTAATGTTGACATTGCTTTTGTTGCGCCACTTTTTGGTGCGCCCATGGGCGCACATAATCTTACTGCAACACAAAGTTCTCATGCGCCAAAGGGCGCACATAACTACATGTCGACAACGATTTTCATGCGCCAGTTCAAAAGTGGTTGGCGCATTGATGGCAGGTTTACCTATATATATAGGTGTTTTGCGCGCCCAATGTCATTTTCACTATTACAAAGCACGTGATTTTTCTAAACCTGTCAGCTCCTGCCCATCGTTTTCTTCGCCTTGTGGACCCATTGCACACTTTTGCTATTTATCAGGTAAGAGGTTCTTCTCCCCCTTGTGCGTTTGGTGTTTTCCATTCTTGGTATTTTTGTGGTCTGGTTTTTATGCTTGCTGGTCTGGTCTTTAAAATATATGTTTTAAGTTGGCTGCCCTCCCCCTATGCTATCCTCCCTCTTTCCAGATCTGCTGGAGAAGGATGTTTTCTTGAAACAGTGGTTGTAGCCCTCCTGATCTAAACCGTTTCGTTTACCCAGCTGAGCCTTTCAAATAAGAAGTCAGGGATAAAAGAACCTACATCATAAAGAAACCCCCTTTGAAAAGAAGGTTTGTTCACTGTCTTTTCCCCTTGGCGCATCGGCGCGTCCTGCGACACTAAGAACAGTTGCGCCCCCATGGCGCATCTACCCGCCTTGTTACATGAGCAAAATCCGCGCCAATGGCGCACCATCCGTCCATGTTGCATCTCTTTTTCATGCGCCAAAGGGCACACCCAGCTTCCATGCAACACAAACTTTATCTGCGCAAGTATGAAGCAATAAAGGCGCAGGCGCATCCCCGATCGCAACAACATCATGTTGTGTAAACCCTTCATGCGCCGCGCCATATCCCTTTGGCGCACCGAATCCCAATGTAACACACAATTTTCATGCGCCCTTCTATAAAATGCACTTTGCAACCTCCGTGCGCCATGCGCCTTTGGCGCCGGTTTGACCTCTGCAGCACTCCTTTTCTGTGCGCCTTGTCTATTTAGCCTGTTAGCTGCAGTCTTCATGCGCCCCACGCCCTGAGCCTTAAAATCTCTAACTCTTTCTTCTGCTGTCGTTCTAATGGAAGATCAAATGGCTAATTCAACCTTTTCAGATTGGGTCTCGCTTCTTCTTCATGCAGATCAGCGGATAAACTTAGAAGAACATATGTCTACATCCAGCAAGAGGCCCACCAAATCAAAAGGAAAGGCGAAGCTTACAGAGGAAGAGATGAAGTACAAATATCAATGCATCAGGATGCTCGAATCACAGGCTGAATGCAGTATGGATGTCGAGACTCGTAATTGGGTCACATTGACATGGAAGAATTCAAGGTTAGAACTCGAAGGTTACAAGGAGTCCGTGGATGGACAAATTAATAGGCGCTTACCCGCACTTCGCCGGAGGAATCCCTGTCACAAGACTGTCAAAATGAATTCATGATGGTGATTGCTCAATCTTACAACAAAGACACAAGATGTGTCGAAAACAGCAAGGGTGAGGTAGTCATCAACCTCACTGCCTGTCATTTTGAGATGATACTTGGCATCCCTCACCACCGGCACTTCGTGGCCGTCAGCCAAGAAGAGTGCATCAAGGCCTGGGAAGATAATGAAGACCAATGCATGCAACTAATGAACAAAGTCTACTTGAAAAACAAGAAGGTGGTAACCCTGGCCCTGCACCATCCACCGTAGTGACTTCTCGTAAGAGCTCGGTACTATTTACTTTCCTGAGCGGGTCTTCGGGCTTTCTGACGCCCACTACTTACATAAATGGATGTTGAGGTACTTGGAAACAATGAATAAGAATGTGCCTCATCGCAGCTTTTCTGCTAGGGGAAATAATAAGCAAGCACCATCTCCGAGCAGCTACAACAGTTCAGCAAAGACAACGGAGTATTCCATATGAACTCCTACGTGGTCTACGCTGCAGCGTCAGAGAGAGATTATCCGGGCCTAGCACGAAGTGGAGTTTGGCCTCAGGTCAAAATATATGAGTATTATCCAGAATTGAGGCTGGAGAATAGCATCGCCCAATTCGCCAAAATCAACGATGCATTCTTTTATCACACCATCTGCCTATTGAGGCCAAATCTAACTCATGGTCGCACGACCAAAAACATTGTGTCAACCGTGGAGAAGTGGGGGGCCCTGTTCACCCAATTTCCTACATTCACCTATCTGAGGGCTGCCAACTTTTTGGGAGAGCCAACCAGGCTACCGAGGTATGCTGGACCTAAGCTGATTCTACTAGAGCTATCAAGACAGCTGGTCACATACCATGAGAAATGCCTCAAAAGAAAGAAGGGCGGAACTCCTTTCCCCCTCACAATAGGCCGATACACATGCTCCACTCATCACAAGGTGAAGGAAATGTTCACAGAAATGAGCTGCTCAATTTAAAACATGACTTCCTAGCCGGCCTACCTTCGATCCAAGGAGTCGCCCGCTAAGGGCTAAGCTTGATCCGATCCATGTCCCTCAAATTGAGGATATGTACATTAACATCATCCACGAGGTGGAACTCGTAAGAAAGGATCATTCTCGCTTAGCATTGGTGGAAATTATCCAATACGGAGTGGCCATTGTCCCCAAAGGCTTCCAAACTATGGAAGATGAAGTGGACAAGGTGTATAATGACACGGAAGGGGACGATTGGCCCTTCCCGGCCATTGACAGAAGCAAGGCTCCTCAAACAATTGAGGAGAGGGTCAAGGAGACTATGCGCAGAACAGAACACTGGTGCCGAATGAACGGCCTAATCTACCTCGGGGTTGATTTCACTACCTCCCCATTGGGCAATGCACCTCCAAGGTCCAAAAAGCAGTTAAAAGGCAAAGGTGTAGAAGGTGAGTCTAGTACCACTCAAGAAGAAGCCCCTGAAAGTCCTCTTTCCATAGCGCCAAAATAGGTTATAACTCTGGATTCACCAGAAAAAGAAGCAGCAAAGGATAGTCCCATACGCCCATCCACTCAGGATGTCGGCATTGCTACAACCACAGAGGTCCCTTCTATCCCTTCTTCTTCTCTTCCTTCCCCTCCTCGAGTGACTCACGTGACCACCCCTTTGGTCACGTCCTCTGTCCCTTCTTCTACTCTTTCCCCTGCTTCTTCGTCTATCTTCTCCTCCCTCGCTGATTTATCTTCTTCCATTTCTTCCCTCATCTCCGAGCTCCCTTCCCTTCCTATGTCTTCCGCAGCTGCAGTTTCCCTTCCTCTCGTGGGTGCTTCTCCGTTATTCTCTCAATGCCGCCGCCGCGTGTCTCCACGTTTTTCCCCTCTTCTACTGCAGCTGCCCCCTCCTCTGTCTCTGGTCCTTCTTCTATAGGACCAGCATGGATCTCTCAGCAGCTGAGCCAGCTAAAGAGGAAAGTTCCCATCGCTCCGATGGACTTTTCAGTAATTCCAGCCAAAGGGGCAAAGAAGCAAAAGCCTGTAACACGCTTCTCTCAAAGTGCTGCAGGTGAGAGGATCATGGAAATTGCATACCCCGATCCCCTCAAAGAGAAAAAAGATCTGTCTCCGACAGATTTTACTGTGACTCAAGTCACAATGGGGACGTCTTCTGAAAGTCTCCAGGGGGAAGCTCTTTCCGCAGTCGATGCCCTCTGCAAAAAGCTTCAAGAAATAAAAGAAGAGAAAAGGCTACTGAAGGAGCAGAACAAATATCTGCTTCAAGCCTTACAGAAGATGGGTAGTGCACCTCCCACGACTGCCGCCGAGACTTCTGAGCTTCTCAGCCAGGAGAAAATCAATGAATATTCAAAGATTGGCGAGCGGGGGTATGGTCACTTTCGCTTGAGGAGCCAGATCCTCAAGGACAAAGAAAGAGTGATCATTGAATTCGTCAATTTGTATCGAACATCGAAAGATGAACAAAGAGCTCCAAGTATTAGCAGGCCCATATCGGAGAGTTGGATCATGCTAGACTCCAACATGAGACCTTTCAACAAATGTTCGACTGTTCAAGATCTGGTCAAGTTCGGTGTCTTCGGCCATCCAAGGGCCCTCAACAAAACCATGTCCACTCTGGACTATCGGATAGATCAGCTTGAATTTATTCTTGAAAAATTGACAAGGTTAAGGAAGAAGCCCTGGATGCAATGCATCAAATGGAGCGAATTGTTCTTAACATGTCTCCATGGCTGCTCACTCCTTCCTTTATCATGAGGTCACCGATGAAACTATTCGATCTTCAGAGATCACTTCTCGAGAATGGGGCCGGAGGTCACATTTGACACTGAATCTATCAACAACCTGCTGGCCTGTAGGGACTTCGTCGGGTTCCTCATTGAGGCGGAGAAGGATTATTCCAAACTCCCAGAAAAGCTCATAGACGAGCGGGAGACTTGCGAAGCAATCAGCGAGCTGCACAAGGATCCTTCTCAGGATCAATTTGGGCCCATGATTAACAAGTTTTTGGAATACCGCGCTCAGTTCCACATATCATCTCCTGAGCAGCATCAGAAGCAGGCAACCCCCTTTCGGCCGCAGGATGATGACGACGAGTAGCTGCTCCTTCTTCTTCTTCTTCTCCTTCTTCTCTCTCTTCTCCGACTTTCTTGTTGGAATGTCTAAAGTGTGTTGGCACAAATGATGACATCATCCATGTTGCATCATGGGATGATGTCATCCATCAAGTTGTCAAAAGTCAACATGACTTTTAGATATTTTGTAAATATCTTTGTAAATAGTTGTTGGCTCCTTTTTGCCTTCTCTTCTCCTCTTCTTTTATAAATACCCCAACACTTGTTGTGTTGAGGGATGGATGAATATCTTTCAGATGAGAAATAGGAGTAAGGAGAAAAGACTTTGAGCTTTTTGTAACAGAACAAATTAGTAATACAATATTTGGACTTTGTGCTGAATACCTGTGTTATATACATTAGATCTTTCTTATGTTAGATCTGTGTATTTATTCTGTTGGAGCTGCTTCTATTTTATTGTCATTTATTTATCATCAGTATTGCTTTGTTTATTTATGTAAGTAGGTTTGGCTCACATTTACTACCAACCCAAAAACATAAATCTTCTGACCTTTCTGCTTTGGAATTCATTTCTTTTCTCCCTTCGGACCTATTCCTTCTTCCTCCTTTCTCTCATTCCTTTCTCTTTGCAGCCGGAAATAAACCTACTGGGATGAGATCCCAAACCCCCAAAGGCGTAATCTGTGAGACTTGCATAGATTCCTGCTATTGGTAGAATAGCAATAAACCGCTTTCGCTTTCTTTGACTCAAAGAGGGCTATGCCCCGCACACTATTGGCTCGTATCCATAGATCTCGTCCAGTGATGATTTTCGGACCAACAAGCCCACACACTTGCATTTGGTGGTCACATAAAGAAAGAGGGACCGCCTCCTAGGATAGGTGCAGTTATTATAGGGGCAGCTTGCTACCGCACAGCACGGATCGGGTATTACAGGCGCTTAGCCCGTGCACAGCCTCTCAGCACCGCATGACCCACGAGCACTAGCACAACCATAGGTACCGGCACGAGGCACCTACATAGCCACAGGCACAAAGCGCAGTACAGTGCCACCATAGGCACGAGGTGTACCTACAGCAGGTGGGGCCATCTGCTATCGTGAGTCTGGGACCACCCCAAAGCAGCCATGGTGGCACATGCCCGTTATATGGAGGTGAGAGTAGAGGCCCGATATTATCAGGATGTCTTTAATGGTACCGGGGCTAACTATCAGCCATATGCGGCGTATCGAGCCGAGACCTCTCAGAGCCAGAGATCCCAGGGGGCGCAGCCACAGCCGGTGGGTCGGTGACAGGGAGGAGGCGAGAGCCAGCATAGGGACCAACAGGGAGAGGGGCTGAGGGTGGTGGGGAGAGCTGAGATATCCCTGGAGCAGAGAGGGGTTTTTGGATTTTGGATATAGACACTAGTCTGCGAACCGTATGTATATAGAGGCCTGCGTGCCCACATATGATTCATTTATTCATTCTTGTTGTATATACCGGCCTGCAAGCCGAGTACAGGTTGTATAGTTGATACCGGCCTGCGAGCCGAGTATATTTTTGACATGAGAGACTGGCCTGCAAGCTGAGTCGAGATTTTGATAGTGATAGCGGCCTGCATGCCGGCTTTGTATTATTTTGAGATCACAGAGGCCCCCTATGCAGGGCAAGTTGTATATTTGAAACATTGATATATATAAAGATGATGATTTTGATCCATATGTTGTGTATAGAATGTTTTATGTATTTTGTCGATGGTTTTTGAAATTTAATGTGTATAGATGATGAGTTAGATCCAAATGGTGTATATACTGATGGGTTTGATGTAGATATTGCAATGTCGTACGTATTTTGTTGATGGTTGTTTTATTGTAACTAGATGATGTTGATGAAATTGTGATGATATATTGATGTGATTTTGATGACAAATATTGATAATGGTGTCGTTTTGTAGGAAAAAGAGGCGGGCGCCACAAAAATTTGCAAAAAATAAAGAAAAGGCCCAGGTTTAAGAAAAAGGAGGCATGTGACCGATATCGGTTAGGTAACCGACGTCGGTAGATTATGGACCGATATTGGTTATATAACCAAAATGAGCTTTTCTAAAAATAGAAAAGCTTGGGTGGCAACTTAAGTTCTTATTTTTAGAGTCATGCAACAAGTTAAATACGTGAATGCGACGTTGTTTGATGACTGATACAGGTAATTACATGAAAGAATTGAGTGATAAGGAGGAAAGAGACAGGTAAAGTGAGTGTGGGCTGAGATTAAGAAGGTAGAAAGGCAAGTTATATTTGAAGAGGGTGATGAACATGGCTGGACGAGGAGAAACATCCAGCAGTAGGGACGAGAGGGAAGACAAGTTCCACCCCAAGTAGCTGCATCCCGAGAGGTAAACTGTTTGGTTGTATTTTAATTCTTGCATGTTTTGATGAATAGGCTGAGAAAAGGTAAGAGGGTAGAGATGAGAAAAAAAAGGTGATAGGAAAGGGTTTGGGATAGAGTGAGTGTTATGGGGTAGGTAAGCAGGGTGTTCACGTATGTTTATAGGTAGAGAGAGGAGTAAACGAGCAAAATAATTATCGTAGGTGGTGGTTTTAAGCGGTGTATAGGATTGACAGTGACCGATATCGTTTAGAGATAACCGGTATCGGTTAGTAAACCGGTATCGGTTATCTATAACCGATACCGGTTACTGTAGGAATTTCCAGAATGTGAGAAAAAACACTTGGGGATTTGATTTATTGAATGGTTGTGTGTCGTTTTGATGTATGCAGGCAGAGGCAGGGTTGAGGATGAATGATAGTGTGCCAACTTTGTTGTCACGAATCCAAGCAGATGTAACACCAGCTGAATGGGCATTGATAAACCATGTGGGGTTAAGTGGAATCTGCTATTATTCACGAATCACACGCAATCATGCTATGTTGCAGGCGTTGATTGAGAGGTGGAATCCGGAAAAGAATACCTTCTATCTGCCAACAGGGGAGATGACAGTGACGTTGGAAGATGTGTTTAGAATTTTGAGGCTCCCAATTACAGGAAGACCAGTGTATCAGGTGTTGCCTAGTGCGGGGCGGGAGCGATAACAGTAGTATTTGGTTCAGCTACATGAGATTTGACACAGCGAGGTTTGACATTCACTTATGGTACAATGTATGTAACACACCCTGAGGAAACAAGGTTGGCAGTGGTATTAATGATAGCGGTGGGGTATTATGCATTACCGAGGGTGGAGGGGGGAAGATTTTCAAAAGCATTGATGAGTGTTATTTGGGAAATGATAAAAAGGAGCGTGAATTTCGCATGGGCACCCGCATATCTGGTGGAGCTATACAGGGGTTTATGGGCCTGCAGGTGAAAACACAGGATGACACTAGATTGTTCATACTTATTACATTGTTGGGCCTATGAGCACATTATTTGTGTGTGACCGATAGGCCGACCCATCCAGTCGGGAGAGACAGGAGTGCAGAGGTTGGGATTCAGACGATGGGTCTAGACAGAACAAGAGGCAAGATCCTAGGCCGTGATAGATGACATCGAGTATTATAGGTAGGTATGGGAGATGGTGATGCTTGCAGATATTTTTTGGAGACCTTATGGGAACTATATGGTGATAGAGCACATAGTTAAGGAGTTGAGGGGTGTAGAGTGATTGAGGTGGATTGCAGGGCAGGCACAAAGCCGTGAGTACGAGAAGATTCCTCTAGATCATGTGCGACGACAATTTGGATTTGTTTAGGATATACCTATGGTGTATAGACCATACATGAGGATCGATGCCGAGGTAGCATTCTCACCACCCCAGCCAACACCTCCGTAAGGGCCGGAGGAGGTAGCGACCCGATCGCAGGTAATGGATGCAGGAGCGACAGAGGCCTACAGATTATGGTGGGTAAAGCAGAGCTATGAGGTGTACGTGATCATCCTGACATAGCTGTGATTATAGCGGAGAGAGATTGTTTGCAGGGTTTAGTTCATCAGCTCCAAATGTGGGTGAATGAGACAACGGGATTGTTAGCGGTTGCAGAGTCATGAGTGGAGAGACTAGAGGCAAGATTCCTCCACACAAGAGGACGTATTCATATGTTACAGGAGATGTTGGTAGATCAGTGGGAGGAACCAATAGCAGTCGCACCTTTGAGGATGGAGAGGCCAAGTGAGTGGCATCGACGATCATGATCACCACCTGATTTGGGAGGAGGTGCAAGGGTCTAAGTGAATTTCATAAGAGTATAAAAATAAATAAGGATGCCGACCTACATGTTGATGATAGAGAAGATGTATTTGTGTAACATCTAAATAAAACTAAATATGTATGTTGATTTGAGTTATGATAATAATAAGAATGGTTGTGTTTTGCATGTTTTGTTTTGAAAAAGGATAAAGATGAATGTGAGTGAATAGAAATACACAAATAGATTCATATATACCACACATGATAGGTTATGGTAGGGGATGGTCGAGCTAACCTTGGGAGACCCCATGTCTCCTAAGTGCGCGCCTACATAGCCTATCGCACAAATCAAGGAGGGGCCTCGACCGATGTAGTTCTCCCTTAGACCGTGGAGAGGTGAATTCAGCAATTTGTTTGTGGTTAGGCAATTTGTTGGCTGGTAAAAATATTGATATTGGTAGGGTAACATTGTCGGTGTTGGTAAGGGACTGGCGATGTTGGTGTAGGTATAGGTGAAACGAAAGTTAGCTTACCCAAGTAGTAGGGAATCGTGTCCTGATTAAGGTCAACACACAATCCTAGAGTCGAGTAAAAGAGGCAAAATGTCCCGTAGTTGAGAAGAGCTAAACAAACCACATATTAACATAGGAGGGGCTTGAATCCCTAGGTGCCTTGCATAGGCGAGAAGTCGATAGGTGAAAAGAGTCGTATTATCACAATATATCGATATACGTCACGTCCCTTGAGTTTTGTTGTGTTGATGAATGGTGAGGTGAGGTGGCTGGTATAGCTGGGGTGTAGAGAACTTATTAGAAGGTGATTATTCTGACGAAAGAGAACCAAACCTAAATAGACAAGTCCATGACTCAAAAGTGCTTTGGAATACTACTTTTTACTTTTCTGGATATAGACTGATCAATGCAGGAAGTCCATAGGGGATATGTATTTTGTTGTTCTTGAGGTCTTCACGAAGCTGATTAATGCGAGAAGCTTCTGATAAAGGCTTGACTTTGTATAGCTGTCCTTCAAGGGAGCAGTCTATTTATAGTAGCAGATGTAGTTTTTGTGTATAGTTGTCCTTCAGGGGAGCAGTCTATTTATAATAGTAGAAGTGACTTTGCACATAGCTATCCTTCGAGGGAGCAGTCTATGTATAACTTAGAGGTCTAGATGTCCATTTGGCATGAAGCATCTAGTTTTGTAGGAAGTTTGACTCAAGAATATCCCATAAGTGTATAATTGAGAACATGTTATTTTGATACTTTTAAGTCATGGACCGTACTAAAAGGGGAAGGCATCTTTTAAGAGGAGGTAATGACCAAACCATGTGAGCTTAATTTTTTTGAGATGCATGGAACAAAAGTGTATGAGGTAGTAAATGAACTCAAGAGACGAGCACAAGGTTGATAAGAAGTGATATAACATTAAATTCAACAAAGTAGAATGGTCAAAGATGCAAGGCATTAAGGGGTTCAGCTCAAAGTTTATCATTAAGTGAAGCTAAACGGTAAGTGCCCTGATCCATAAGTATGAGTGATAATGTAGGGCCCAATCCAATTTGGAGCAAATTTTCCATGTTTTCTCTTTTCTAGTTTGGTTACATGCTGATTCTCTTTGAGGACAAGATCACCAACCTTAAAGGTACACTCATGGAATCACTTATCATAAGCACGCTTGATGCGTTTTTGATAGATTTGAAGATGGTCAAGCGCTGTAAGATGACGCTCATCAAGAAGCTCTAATTGGGCTAACCGCTCTTAGTGGAAATCATCATTGGTGAGAATATCCTGAAGAGATATTCTTAGGGAGGGTATTTGTATTTCGAGAGGCAAGACAGCCTCGGTACCATATACCAAAGAGAATGGGGTGGCATTAGTGTAGGTGTGAATGCTAGTCCAATAAGCCCAAAGGGAAAAGGGGATGTGATCAGGCTAATTGCTTCTAGAATTGTTAACAACTTTCATGAGGATTTTGGTTAGGGTTTTATTAGAAGATTCGGCTTGACCATTTTCTTATGGATAGTAAGGTGATGAGAAGCTATGTTTGATACCAAAGTTGTCACAAAGGTCTTGTAACAACTTATTTTTGAAAGATTTTCCATTATCTGTTATCAGGTGATGAGGAACGCCAAAACGACAGATAATGTGATGGTTAATGAATTCGACAATTTTTTCTTTTTTGGTTGAAATGAGTGGAATAGCTTCCACCCATTTAGTGTAATATTTGGTTGTCAGTGATTATCTAATGGTGACGTTGTGAAGATGGTGGGTGAATCTCACCAATAAGGTTTAAACCCCATCGTGAGAAAGGCCAAATATCTTGTGTGACTCAGTAGCGGATGGCTAGGAGTATGTTGAAGGTTGGCATGTTTTTGACACATAACACAACGCTTAACATATTCGTAGTAAATCGTTATTAAGATTAGGCCAAAAATAGCCTAGGTGAAGGATTCATTTGGCCATTTCAAGGCCACTAAAATGTCTACCACAAATACCGTCGTGGACTTGTTGGATGGTATAGGTGACCTCCGTGCATCGTTAGACAACGAAGGAGGATGCCATCAAATCCACATTTATAGAGGAGTCCCCCATGATGACATAACGAGAAACACTTTTAAGAAAAGCACGTTTTCCATTACTAGTAAGGTCGTGGGAGAATGTGGTTGTAAGGTAGTCATGAAATTGGTGATACTGTATCCTGCAAATTAGCAGATTACATTATTTATCATACAAACATCCGGGGCTGAGTAAGATGGGGCAAAGAGTTGTTGGACCAAGATGAATATGTCGAGTTAGTTGGTGAGGCAGAATTTGCAAGGCTAAGCAAGCCATAGTATCCAAAAATTTGTTAGTGGAGCGGGAATGGTTTGATAGAATAATGAGTAAATAAGGTCAAAAGTGAATCCACGTAATGTTTTTACTTTTGAATTTCCTCATTTTTACATTGGTAGATGCCCATAACTTTATTGACTACCAATTGAGAGTCACCGAAAATATTGATAGATTTGACACCTAAGTGTAACGTAACCCGAGACCCAAAACAAACAAGGGCCTCGTATTCCTCAGCCGTATTATTAGTGCAGGGAAATCGAGCCGGAAGGAAAGAGGCATAGGCTCAACGTTAAGAGGAATGAGAACAACGCTGGCTCCTCCGCCACACCGGCATTTTGATCCATCAAGAAGAGGGTCATTGATACGACTCCTCACCGAGTGAAAGAGTGGCGATGAGTTCGTTGGGGAAATTAAAATTGCAAATTACTCCCTGTAAAGGGGCTTCCGCGAGTTGGTCTATGATAGTTTGTCCTTTAATTGACTTCTGGTGTACAAATTCAAGGTCGAGGTCAACGAGGAGCATAAGCCATCGGGTGATGCGTTGGTTTAGATGAGGTTTGGCGTACATATAATGAATGGGGTCCGCGTTGGTGATGACAAAAGTTTTGTGATTCAGGAGGTAGTGTCGGAGTTTGGTGGCTACGAATGATAGGGCTAGGCACAACTTTTCTACATGTGTATACCTAGTCTCATAATCCACGAGAGTACAACTTATGTAATAAACAGCTTGTTCTCGATGCTCGAGTCACGATGTGTGAGCATGGCTCCTACAGCATGGTCGGTGGCAGAAAGGTAAAGGTAGAAAGGGCGATCGTCCTGAGGTGGGATAAGCACAGGTGGCTGCAAGAGATAGGATTTAAGAGCCTCAAAGGCTTGGTGGCACTCTTCACTCCATTGAAAGACAATGTCCTTTTTAAGGAGGTGATGGAAAGGTTGACATCGATCCGAGAGTTGGGAGATGAAACGTCGGATAGATTAGAGTTTACCTTGCAAACTACGCAATTGTTTGAGGTTAGTAGGTGGGGGCATTTCTAGGATAGCTTTGACTTTAGCTGGATCGACCTCGATGCCACGCAAAGAGACGATAAAACCAAGAAGTTTTCCTAAAAGGACACCAAAGACACATTTCTTCCGTCAAGACGAACACAATATTGTAACAGGTGATCAAAATAATGGTTAAAACATCGAGATGTTCACTGCGATGTTTAGATTTGCCAAGAAGATCATCGACATAATCCTCAAGGATAGTGTGCATAATGTCATGAAAAATGTAATTCATAGCCCGCTGATAGGTCACACCAGCATTCTTAAGGCCAAACGGCATGACATGATAGCAGAAGGTTCCCCAAGGAGTTATGAAGGCGGTTTTATGTTGATCGGCCGGGGCTACCAAAATTTGATTGTATCCCGAGAAGCCATCCATGAGAGAAAGCATCTCATGGCCCGCAGTGAGATCAACAAGTTGATCAATACTTGGTAGGGGGAATTCATCCTTTGGGCAAGTGAGGTTAAGGTCCCGGAAATCCATACATATCCGAAGTCCCCCCGTTGCTTTAGTAATAGGTACGATGTTAGAAATCCATTGAGGATAGTCAATAGGTAAGATGAAGGAAACAGAAAGGAGTCATTTGAAGCTCTTCTTTGACCAAGAGGGCAATGTGTGGATGCATTTTTCTCGGTTTTCATTTAACTGGTTTGGAATCAGGTTTTAGGGTAATGTTATGGACAACAATGTCAGGATCTATTCCTGGCATGTCAGCGTAGGACCAAGCGAAAGCTTGGTTACGGAGCACGAGAAAAGGTAGTAAAGGCGGCTTCTTCCTCGATGTAGTAAGGATTGTCCAATCTTCACAATGTGAGGATCATCCTTGGTGTGGATGTTGATTTCTATAGTCGAATCATTCAACATGGTTTGAGTTTCAGATGGTAAGGCGCGTTGAATATAAGAGTCATCCGCACTAAGGTAAGTAAGGATGGAGTCATCATATTGGCACTCAACAACATTAATCAAGGTGAATCATCTTCTATCATGTCTAGATACGTAAGGGAAGAGAAGATGGGTCCTCATTATAACGTTGATAAGTGAGAGGACCCAGAAGATAACGTTTATGAAAAAAAAAAAAAAAAAGTTAGGAGGGATAGATTCAGGGTCTATCGACTCTGTGGGTGACAATGGCAAAATGGGTGATGATGGTTCGGTAGGGGTGACGTCGTCATCTTCCAGGATACAACTGACATGAAGTTTCTTTGGTGTAAGTGTTTTAGGAAATCCAAGACCACTACGATCTTTGTGTTTACGTGTAGTCACGGGAATGATTGTATGTCGGCCTTGTTCATAAAGACCAAAACCAAAACCTTTCCAAGCACAACGAGTCAAGAAGGTGAGGGTGAAACGACGATTTGTCAGGTATTGAAAATCAGATTGGAAGGGAACCACACCAAGGGGAGGTTCAGGGGTAACGGAGGATGCGTCGACACCCCCATACGTTAGGTTGGTGCGGAAATTAGGTGGTCCGTAGGAGATTATCTCCCCCACACGACGGTCATAGGTAGGATGCACATGTAACTATCTGTACTCCTGTGGGGTATGGAAAGAGCTAACGTTATATAGGTGATACTCCCCCAGCGTAAGGTGTTGAAAAACATCTACTAAGGGGTCTGAGGTTGGGATGTTGTCCGCGGGAAAGGAAGTGGTATTTGCGATGGCGGTTTCATTGGTTGAAGGTGTAGGTGTGGTTGAGGTGGATGGTAGAGGTGTGGTTGAAGTGGATGGTTGGGTTGGATGAATGGGTGTCTTGACTAGTACAAGCACATCATTAGGGCGATATAACATATTGCAGGTTTTGAAGGGGGAGGATCAAATTTTACGGTATAGGACTTCCCCTGGGGAGGATCAGCTTTACGATATAGACTTCCCTCGTACTCAAATTTTATGCATCTATGTAAGGTGGAGGGAACACATCCCATAGCCCGGATCTAAGGGCGGCCTAACAAAGATGTTGTATTGAATTCTCCCTTAAGGACATAGAAGAGTTCGGTAAAGGTACGTGGCCCTACACTAATGTTAAGGATCACAAAGGCCTAAGGTAGAATTAATAGCATCGTTGAATGAACGCAAAGATGGTGGGGTTGGCACACATGCAAATAGAGGGGATATTCATTTTTGAAAGGCTTTGGAAGAGATTATGTTTAGGCTAGCATCCCCATCAATCATAACACGACGCACCCGAATGTCCCGACATAAGCCGAGATGAAAAGAATAGGGTCGTGATCTTCTCGCACCAAAGTCAACAATTTTGTCTTCGAAAACCGACAAAGCAAGGGGCTTGCTCGCGTATAGGGACGGAAGTGGTAGAGTGTTTGGTGAGAGAGGAAATGTGGTTGGGTGTTGATATGGAGGTAACGGGCAAGGTTTCATTAGGTAAGACCTCTATCCCTCAAAGGATTTCAATAAATTCTTGGTGATGAGATTCAGAGGTCCGAATGAGATCATATAGTGTCATTTTTATAGGTGATTAGTGCAAATTGCTTGATCATGGTTCGGTGGGAAACTCCATTAGAGATGAGGTAGACAGTGTCCATGAATAACCACTTTAGGTGGTGGTGCGATCGGATGGTGGATGGAGAAAGAGAGGCCGCAGTGTGCTTTCTTTAGCTTTCCCATTGTTTTTCTGCCTCGAGTAAAGAACACTAATCATGTTGATCTCGTGAACACGAGAGGAGGAAGATGGTAGGGATAAGTCATGGTCTTCAAACGGTGGGGTTGTAATAATGATAGATCTTGGTGAGGTGGGGACAGTGGTATAGGAGAGAGGATCAAGCTAAAGGTCTCTCCTTTGTAAGTTGTCTTTCTTAACCTTTCTATCCGAGAGAGGTGACTAACGAAGTATGGCTTTCAAAGCTTTGCATCCCTCTACATCATGTCCTGGTGTGTAGTGGTAATCGTAGATTTTAGACTCATCATAACCTATAGGTCAAGGTTTAGATGGATCATAGGTCTAAGTGGGGTAGGGAATGGTCACATTCTCCACCAACATAGCAAGGATTTTGGCGTAAGACCCTTTGAGTGGGTCAAAGTCAGAGGAAGATGAGGCTATTGACTGGGTAGGTTTTGGTAATGACTGGGTATGGTTGATTTGTACGGGTGGCAGCTTAGCCAAAGGGTTTTGATAATTGGATTTAACTACACGTGACTTCTTCAGTGCAGAAGTTATGTTTAGTCAATCGATGACGTGGTAGCAGAAAACAACCACGAGAAAGAGGAGTGACAGTAAACAAATCCTTTGATGATGGAGTTTGTTTAGGTTGATAGGTGGACAGGATACTTGGGGTGACGGTGTTGATATACCCTTGGATCTTTGTATGGATACGCAGAAGGTGTAGGTCATTTTAAAGAAAACGCAGGAGGTATGATGTATTGATGCAAGGTGGAGGGATGAGGTCCCAATATAGAAGGTAGGTGTGACGGTGATGGTTTTAGTTGTGATAGAGACATAGGTTGGATTTGAGGAGATTGGGTCTGTCTCCTAAGTGGATGGACGGCTTTACTTTTGGATAAATCTAACCATTTAGGTGGGTGTGTTAGACTGGGTATTGGTGAGGTCCCAAGTGTAGGGGAAGGTTTGGTTAGGTCAATAGAGGTGGATGAGGTATTTGGTAGAGATGAGGGGGGTGAAGATGAGGACATAGGCATTTTAAGCTTTTGTAAACACTTCGGGTATATGGTAGAGGCGTCTAGATCGGTCATCTGCATTTGAGTAGAATATGGTGTACTCAAATGTTCCCATAGGACTCATCTATCTTCTGAGGGGTGACAATCCTCACGTGTAAATAGGAACTTTTGTATGGAAGAAAGGTGGGTTGTGATTCCGGTCCACTGTGGGTGTGATACAGGGGGTAAATGAGGTACTGTATCAATGGGCGTTAAGAGGTTAACCATCACCGAAAAGATTTATGTGATGAAGAACTAATAGGTAGGAGGTCATGTTTGAGAGGATCCGTCATGATTAAAGAATTTGGTGATGTCGGTTCAAGGGGTTTCTCATCTAAGGATGACAAAAGAAGTGGCAAGTCTTCCTCTTGTACAGCAAGAGTGGTAGAAGGAGATGTTTGGGAAATAGATAAGTTAGATAACATCTCGCTCACCGTCTTACAAGGATGCAAGTGTAAGAAGGCTCATCTGTGAGAAGAGAACTCTGGGCGGTTAATTCCTTTATGGGTAAAGGAACGGCAAGGATTTCATCTTGTCTTAATGGTGGTGAAGGGGGTTCGGGTTCCTGTGTTAGTGAAGAGGCTTGATTCAGAATTTTCTTGATAGAGGCTTTTGGCTGGGAGTCGAAGACTGCATGGATTTCATGAACACTCTCCTCGGCTAAGATATCTTGGTTTATGTTACTGTTAGATGAGTGGTTCGGGAATGGTTTGTTGAAGATTTTCAAATTTCGGTTAGCAGGGGCATTAGGATTATCGAGGGCTATATCCCCTACATCAACCATTTCCTGCACTATGTTTTTCAACATCTTGCAGTTTTCATGACTGTGTCCCTTCACGTGGTGGAAGTTACAGAAGTCATTTTCTTTGTACCAAGAAGGTATAGCGTGGGTGGAATCAAACCCGGAGTGAGGTTTAACAGGAGGTAAGGTAATAGCTCCTGCTTTGAGCAATTTTTCCAATATCACACCATAAGTTTCTCCCAAGGGAGTGTAATTGATGGGCTCGGCTTTATACTTATAGGTGGTTTTTGGCGGGGTATTAGATGGTGCTTGGGATTTGACCATCACCGCATGGACAACTCCTTTTGATTTCAACAGATGATGCGTGAGAATTGGTGGTGTTAGGTTTGTTGGTGGACTCTTGGGTTCGAAATTGGGGTTTTGTTACAACCGTAATTTCTCTTCCTCTAAGGCTCGAATTTCTAGTTTTCGAGCCATAGTAAAGGCCTCGTCAAATGTGCGGAAAGTTTGAATTTGGAGGGTAGGAGAAATGTGCTTAGCGCAGGCCCGCGTAAAGAGTTCGATAAGTTTGGCCTGAGGCAAGGCATAAGTAAGTTGGTTGATAAGGCCCCACCATCGTCCAACGAAATTTGCGATAGATTCGTCTTCAAATTGTCGGATGGCATAGAGGTCGGTGATAGATACTTTCTTAGCAATGTTAATGGAGAAATGATCCAAGAAAGATTGGGCTAATTAGTTAAAAGAGAAGATTGAGTGCTGGGTTAAAGCACTGTACCACTCCAAGGTGGGTCCTGATAAGGACATGGGAAAGGTGCGGAGTAGTAAGGCATCATCATGAGCAATCAGATAGTAGGCATGTCTAAATGATCGTAAATGTTGTTGAGGATCCTCCTTACTATTAAAACGAGTGAATTTTGGTAATTCCCATTGAGGAGGATATGAATGAAGGGGGACAGAAGGATGAATAGGCTCCCGAAAACTTGCTCGTATGTCAGGGTGCTACGGCTTCCTGAAACAGAAGCCTCCAGATTTTGCATTTTGTCCATCATTTGTTTGATTAAATCAGTGGTTGGATGAGATGATGGTGCGGTTGCCATAAACGGAGGGGGATTGGGCCAAGGGCCACCACTAGACAACGGTGGGGTTAAATGTTGATAAGGTATTGAGGACGAATATGTTGAGGTGACCGAATAGGGATGTCCTATATAAGATGTTGAAGTCACCGGATACGTGTGTGGAAATGAAAAGGTGGGCGGAGCTTGAGAAGGAAAGCTTGTGTGAATAGGTGGCAGAGAGCAAGTTATGAAAGGAGCAGTCTGCGAGAGAGACGAGGTAGGAGCAGTTGGTGGTAATGATATGTGGGGCCCCAGATTAACAAAAGGAAAGCCAATCTGTGCCGTAAGAACCTCTGAAGTCACTGAGTTGGGTGACGGGGCTAAGGATGAAGAAGGCAAGGTGGAATTATCAGGTGGAGAGGGAGCTAAATGAGCAGCTATACTAATAGGCATACCAACAAGGAGTTGACCATCGGGTGTACGGTCAGGGGCATGAGACAAATAGTATTGTACAGTCGCTAGGATTAGCATCCAAAAATTTCACAAATTCCTTATCTCCTACAGGGATTTTGGGAACCTCCCGGTGTCCGTAGGATTCCCCACAGGATGTGAAGGGGGTGATTCAGGCAAAGGCATGGAGCAGGCATGTGAAACCATGGCACAGCTTGTTTCGAGTGATAACAACCATGGACAAGAGTACATAGAGGATGCAATCTATCAGGAACAAAAGCAACAACAAAGTGTTGGAATTGGTGGGTTGCTGGTTTTGGGAACTATGCAAGACAAGAACTCGATATCGGCCGATAACCGATGTCGGTCGGCAGAAGCCAGAACTTGGTCGTAAGTTAACCGATGTCGGTATAATAGGGCCGGTGTAAGAAGCTGTAGGAAGTTGCTGATTTGGGGTTAACAAAGGCTTAATATGCCTACCAAACTGTTGCTCAAGTGATCACAAAAATAGTGTATGACAGGAAACAAAACAAAAACAAGCAAGATGCACAAAAGCAAATTAATGACTAAACCTAGGATTAGTTTTAATCACTTTGGGCTTATGCCTTAGATGCAAGATGATGTCAATCCTAAATAGAAGACTTAGGGGAAATGTCAAGTTTGTTTTGGCTTATAAAGTTACCTCAATCGGGTGGAGGAATACTACGGAAAAGGGGAGATGTTTGAGCTGTTGTGTTAATTATGATGTGATTCAGTATGTGTTGTGTAGTGAAAGTAAGATTAATTTCTTGTCAATACTGTGGATATCACCCCCACGTGTACGACCTGTTACTTAATCTATGTTCACTAGAATTGAAAATGGCAAGCAAGAATGTGATGCACGTGTTTTAAACCCAAATCGAAAATGATATTCGATGAAGCAAAGAAGATGACTTTCACTAATGTAAAGATGTGAAAGCAAGACAAATTCTTTTACCAAATAACAGAATATCTTGTGAATATTTTAGAAGAAGAAAATAGCAAGTGTGCTCCCTATATGAAAGCAAGCAAGAAAGAAAGAAACCCAAAATGGGTCCCACCGGGCGTGCCAAAATGTTTCACACTGCAATGCTTCTGCTCTCGGAATAGAGTTACTTATATCCTTTCATTATTTTGAGAAACAGATAAGGGTTAGGGCTAGGAGGAATACCTATTGAATGTTGGTGAAGGTGTTCGCGCACCGTAGAGAGAGATCGTGTCGATCAGAAAGAACTCCTTTTTGTCTAGGAAGGACTACCTGTAAATAAGAATACAAGACCACCAGATTCTAATTAGACAATAAATGAGGGAACTCGCCTGGGCCCATGAAATATTAGACTTCCTTTCGATGGTGGTCAATTCTCTCTTAATATGAATTAACACAAATTATTGCAAAATTACAATTTAATTACCTTGTTAAAACAATAGAGGAAAGGGCTAGTTTTGGTTTTGAATCACAGTGACCGATGCCGGCCACCGCCACTGGTACTCGCTACTAACCGATATCAGTAGGGGCGGGGTTTAGGGCTTTAAGTGAAGGTTGGCTATAAGGTGGCTATGGTGTTTATAAGGCTAGTAAATGATTGGGGATAGGTAATGGGGTGATGGAGAAGGCTCAGAGGGTATGGGAGCTGTTCTTGGGGCAGTGTAGGGGTAGAGGAATGATAGTTAGATGGAGGGTGTTACCGGGTAGTAGATCTAGGAATAGACTTGTAATTACTGTGATTCAGAAATCCAAGAAATGTTATTAAAAGAACGTATAAGACACTACTTACTAGTTCCTGATGAAGATACAGGTCCAAGGACTGTGATGACGAAGGCAGGATTCAGGTAGGATGATCTGACAATCCAAGATGAGCTATCTTCACTCCCAATGCTTGGATGAGTGTCACTAGGCTCTGGTTACTCAGTTGCAGTCTTGGGCTTGATGTCCTTCTCTGTAAACTCCTCTCTTTCCTTCACTTGTCTCTGCTCGGCCAAGTGAATTCCCGATCCTTCCAATGAATTCCCAGGTTCCAGATCCTTTGTTTTTGGTTGGGGGAGGTCATTTACAGGGAACCGATGGCGGTTACATAACCGACGGCGGTCGAGTAGGAACCGATATCGGTTAAGTCAAAGTGAGCTATTTTTAGTAAAATAGCCAACTTTCCCTCCTTTTCATCCGAGGAATTAGTTGTGGGCTTGGTCAAGTCATTATTAGGTTGATTTTGGTGCAGGTGAGGAGTAATTAGTCATGGGTGTGGATGTAGACCAAGTTATAGGTCTTAATTAGGTTAGTTTAGGGTTAGGACTAGGTCATGATGAGGTGGCAAAATGAGGTGGCAGGTTTGGAGATGTGGATTTATTAATTATAAGGTAATTAATAAATAATTGTGTAAGGCTTAGGTGATGAGACTAGGTTGCGAAATGAGATGTGGGGCACGGGGTCGTAAGACACAAATTTGGTGTCTATAGGTAGTTTACCTTAGAGTTTGTCATATAGCTCGCCAAGTAGCTCACCCGGGAGCTCACCCGGGAGCTCACCGAGTAGCTCGTTGAGTAGGTTAACTTGAGCTCACCGAGCATCTCACTAGGGACCTCACCTAGGAGCTTGTAAAGTAACTCACTTAGGAGCTCACCTAGTAATTCTAACACTCACCTAGAGCTCACCAAGTAACTCTCCGAGTAGGTTGACTTGAGCTCACTTGTGAGCTTACCGAGTAGCTCACCGAGGACCTCAATTGGGAGCTCGCCAGTAGCTCAATTCCGTGCTCACCTAGTAGCTCACCTAGGATCTCACTGCATGGCTCATGAAGTAGCTCATCCGGAAACTCTTCTCGAAGCTCATCGATCAAATTGAGTTGAGCTCGCTTGGGAGCTCGTCAAGTAACTCACCCGGGAGCTCACCTAACTCGCTCACCTTTCCAACTCAACTTTAGCTCATGTTGCCAACTTTCCTTGAGATCACCTTGCCAACTCACCTTGTTCTCAACTCGGTTACTCACATGTAAGCTCACCTCAAAGATTTCCAACAAGCTCACCTTTGAGCTCACCCGGGAGCTCACCGAGTAGATCACCTAGGAGCTTGGTCGGGATCTCAAAGAAGTAGCTCATCCAGAGCTCCTTGAGTAGCTCGACTTGAACTTGCACGTAAACTCACTTGGAAGCTTGCTTGACAACTCACCTTGCTAGCTCACCTTGAGCTCACCCAGATCCACTAAGGAGCTTGACTTGAGCTTGCTCAAGAACTTGTCAACTAGCTCACTCGAAAACTCATATGGGAGCTCGCATTACCAACTCACATGGCAGCTCACCTATCATCTCGACTTTAGCTTTCTCGAGAGCCCATCAAGCAGCTCACTCGAAAACTCTCATGGGATCTCACGTTACTAACTCACATGACAACTCACCCACCACCTGTCACCACCTTGAGCTCACCGAGGAGCTCACCTTACTAACTCACCTAGGAACTTGACTTTCCAGATTACCTTGAGCTTATCTTGTAGCTCGCATGTAAGCCAACCTTATAGATTTCTAATAAGCTCACCTTTGAGCTCACCAGGAGCTCACCGAGCAACTCACCTAGGACCTCACCGGGAACTCATCAAGCAGCTCACCTAGGATCTTGTCAAGTAGTTCAACTTGAGCTTGTCTTGAAACTCACCTAGAGCTCACCTAAGAGCTTCCCTTGTCATCTCACCTTGAGCTTACCTAGAGGTCATCGAGAAGCTTGACTTGAGCTCACCTAGGATCTTGTCAAGAAGCTCACCCAAAACTTGCATGGGAGCTCACCCGATAGCTCACCCTACAACCTCACATGGGATCTCACCTATCACCACCTTGCCACTCACCTTGAGCTCATTGAGGAGCTCACCTTGCCAACTCACAAGTAGCTCATTTTATAGCTCACCTCGTAGTTCATCAAGTAGCTCGCCAAGTAGCTCACATGACAACTTACCTAACAACTCACCCGGGAGCTCACCGAGTAGCTTGATGAGTAGGTTGACTTGAGTTTCCTTATGAGCTCACCAAGTAGCTCACCGGGACCTCATTTGGGAGGTTGTGAAGTAGCTTACTTGGGAGCTCACCGAATAGCTCGCCAAGTAGCTCACTTGGGAGTTCTTCGGGAGCTCACCGATCAGCTTGAGTTGAGATTTCCTACGAGCTCATCAAGTAACTCACCCGGAACTCACCTAGGAGTTCACCTAAAAGCTCACCTTGCTAACTTTCCTTGAGCTCGCCTTACCAACTCACCTCGAGCTCATACGGTACCTTGTATGTAAGATCACCTTAGATATTACTCGACAAGAACACCTTTAACCTCACCTAGGAGCTCACTCAAAAGCTCACCTATGAGCTTGGGCCGGGAGCTCGGCAAGTAGCTTACCCAAGAGCTTGTTGCTTGTCGTAAAACTCACCTAGGCACTCTCCCCGACAGCTCTCCTCCTAGCTCATCTTGAGCTCACCTAAGAGCTCACCGAGAAGCTCAACTTGAGCTCACCCGGGAGCTTTTCAAGAAGCTCACCCGAAAACTTACATGGGAGCTCGCCCGATGACTCACCCAGAAACTTAAATGGGAGCTCACCTTGCTAGCTCACCTTTATCTCACCGAGGAACTCACCTTGACAACTCACCTTGAGCTAATATGGTAGCTCGATTTAGAGTTCATTAAGTAGCTTACCAAGTAGCTCACACCGGGATCCCACCTAACAGCTTGCCTAGGAGCTCACCGAACACCTCACCCTGGGACCTCACCCGGGAGCTCACCAAGTACCTCATTTGGGAGCTCACCTAGTAGCTCATGTGGGATGTCACCGAACAGCTCACCAAGTAGTCACCTTGAGCTCACCTTCCCTACTTACCTTGAGCTTACCTTTCCAACTCACCTTGATCTCATATCCTAGCTCGCATCTAGTCTAACCTCGAGACTACCGACAAGCTCATCTTTGAGCTCACTTGGGAGCTCATTGAGTAGATCGGCCGGGATATTGGTAAGTAGCTCACCTAGGAGCTCATCAAGTAGTTTGACTTGAGCTTTCTTGGAAACTCACTTGGGAGCTCACCTAACAGCTCACCTTGCCAACTCACCTTGAGCTCACCCAGAGCTCACCGAGCAGCTCAACTTGAGTTCACCGGAGAGCTAGTGAAGTAGCTCACCCGAAACTCACATGGGAGCTCACCTGATAGCTCACCTTGCCAACTCACATGGGAGCTCACCTATCACCTCACCTTATCGGCTTTCCTTGAGCTCGCTAAGGAGATCACCTTACCAACTCACTTTGAGCTCATCTCGGTAGCTTGCCTTAGAGTTCATTGAGGAGCTCGCTAAGTAGCTCACTTCGAGCTCGCCTAATAGCTCGCTTAGGAGCTCATTGAGCAGATCACCGAGTAAGTTGACTTGAGCTCACCGAGCAAGTCACCAGGACCTTACCTTAGAGGTCGCATGTAGCCGGCCTAGTAGATTGTTGAACAACTCGCCAAGTAGTTTGCCTAGAAAATCACCGATCAACTCGAGTTGAGCTCGCCAGGAGGTCATCGAGTAACTCACCCGTAAATCACCCGACAGCTTACCTTGCTAACTCATATTGACCTTGCCTTACTAACTCACCTTAAGCTCATCTAGTAGCTTACATGTAAGCTCACCTCGTATATTACGACAAGCTTACATTTGAGCTCACCTAGAGCTCACCGAGTAGCTCACCTAGGAGCTCGACCGAGATCTCGGTAAGTAGCTTGTCTAGGATCTCATTGAGCGAACGACTTGAGCATGCCTCAAACTCAACTAGGATCTCGCATGACAAATCACCTTCCCGATCACCTTGAGCTCACCCAAAAGCTCACCGAGGAACTTGACTTGAGCTTTCCCGAGAGCTCATCAAGAAGCTTCCCGAAAACTCACATGGGAGTTCACGTAATAGCTCGCCTTGATATCTTGCATGGGAGCTCACGTATCACTTTGAGCTCGCCGAGGAGCTCACCTTGCCAACTCACCTTGAGCTCGCCTAGTAGTTCACCTCGAGATCATTGTGTATCTCACCAAGTAGCTCACCCGGGATCTTTCCTAACAACTCACCCGGTAGCTCACCGACCAAGTCATTGAGTAGGTTGACTTGAGCTCACTAAGCAGCTCACCTGGGACCTCTCCTTGGAGATTTCCTAGCAGCTCATCAACAACTCACCAAATAGCTCACCTGGGATCTCTTTTGGTAGCTTTCCGATCATCTCGAGTTGAGCTCACCTAAAATCTATTGATATGTGATTTTTTTCCCATATGAGGATATGTTCCTTTGGTTTTGGGAAGTCATGCTTGATTTGGATTATGTCTTTTCTACTCTTAAGATCTTTGATTGAACTGAATATGCTTGGACTCTTTTTTTCTTTCATCCTTCGCATATGAGTACAATCTGATTTCTGGAAGATTGTGGATTTATCCACCTTTATGACTCAACCTTGGATCAGTTGCATTGATCCAAGGAATGTTTTAATTTTATTCAGGATGAACAATTTGTATTAACATTTCGTGAGTTACTAAGTCTGACTGAACTTTGAATGTTCAAGTTCTTTTAAAACTCCTTATATATATATATATATATATATATATATATATATATATGTATGTATATATATTATGTATGTGAGATAGTTTTGTTGGATTCTGGAGGTTAACTCTAGCTGATCATTGTAATCAGAATCTAGTTTCAGTCATCATAGCATCAAAAAGGACCTAGACCTTAAGCCAGGTAAGATGTGTAATTTTTCTATCTAAAGCTTAATTACTTGATGCAAATCGGAATCTGATCCGGGAATGTTTTATTCTATTTGAATTCTATTTACTAATTAATCCTATCTAGGGGACCTAGACTAGAATCAATAAGGTTATTAGTTTTAACCTAAGCTATAACCTAATGTTGTAAGGTTAGTTAATCTAACCTAGTCCTAAACTATGTGCTTGATACTCCTAAGGGTTATCTAAACCTAACACTAAGGAGGGTGACTAATGTTATATCCTATGGCATTAAGACTAAGTCTACCTATGATCTAACCTAAGTCACTAACCTATCCTAAACTAATGCTATGAAGGGGGACCTAAGGAGGGTCACAAGTCTTGGGGTGGTTTCCATGGCATTTAAGGAAAGGATAAGGATGAAGGATAGGGAGTGCTGCCAAGGTTAGCGGAGGTTAAATTTGTTAAGAAAGGGTCTTACGTGGTAACATCTCTAAGAATGGGAACTTTTTTATTTTGTTTTAGCATTCACCAACTTTGGCAGTCGGTGGCAATGGAAAATAGGTGGGAGAATGAAATTTAATGCAATTAATTTACATAGGGCCTCGAGCGTGGATTGCTTGGGAAGGCATGCAAGTGGAATTTTTCTTGGTTGTCTTGTTTTTCATGCATTCCATTTTTCACTCTACATGAGCACTGGTACTTCGAACCAGCCATCTACTCTTCGTTGCATGGAATTTTGAAAGTTTCAAATTTACTTCTCTGTCATGGGGAGTATATAAGGCATGGAGGTAAAAATATTTTGTTGTTTAATCTTTCGTGGAAGAAGAAGAGAAGGGGCGAGTGCATCCAGAGGTCTTCTTCAACTTTTTAGCGACACTATCAGGCATGATAGGCCCTAACTATTAAAATATTGCTTTCCTTTAAATGTTTTCATTAGAACAACTCTGTTCAGATAATGTATGCACATTTTGGCTTGGCTGGTAACAATGATTTGGGTTTAATATTAATTTGGGGTTCTGGGTTGAACATGAAATTTTGGGTCCTGATGAAACCTGCTTCATTATTCCTGTTCCTTTGTTGTGAATCAAACTTGGAGTTTTGCTATCCATTTGGAAGTACTGTATGTTCTTATATGACAAAGTATTAAACTAGAAACTGGCTCCATGGAAAGAAACATATTAAAAGTTTACGTGTTTGGAAACACCATGGTAATTCTTTATTGTTTCATTTGTGATTGGAACAACGGGTTGTTTTCTTCACCGTAAGAACTCTAACTATTACTTGGTCCATGTTCAAGGAAGTAGGTAATTGATTTTGTGGTTGGAATGTTAGTTTATTCAGTGAAACTCGACTATTTTAGTTGTGAGTTGGAAATGTTGTATGAAGTTTAAGCCTGTACTTTTTATTTCAAAGGGGTTTGAATGTTCTTATGATTGCAGGTTCTGTGAGTAAGGAAGTATATGGTTTAACTATTGTTTTTGTGATTAAACATGGATATTAGGAACATGGATATGCTCAGGAGGAAACGTACTTGGATGAACTTTGTTTCCCTTGAAATTCATGGTTGATCCTGGATCTGAATGAATGGAAATTATGTTTAATGTTTGGTTAAGATAGGACTGTGTTTGATGTTACCCAGAGGTGATTTTGAAATCTATTTCTTTTGGCCATGTTACACGATGTTGGAAATTCTTTTGTTTTGTTTTAAAAAAAAACTTCAATGTCGACAAGTTTTATCAACGTTTAGCTAATGCATGTCCTTCTGAAGGTGAAATTAGGGTTGAAATGCTTTCAACACAACTAAATGATCTATTTATTTTGATAGATAGAGCATTATTCACTACTATGGTATGAATAGGGTGACTCTGGGGAATTTTTGAATCTGTATTTAGAATTCGATTATTAACTCTGTACATGCATTTTTGGTTTGGTATCTTGGAACAATATAACAACCTAACATTAAAATAGTTGGAATAATTTAGTTTCGATCCATTAAATTGATGGTAATGGGAAAGTTACCTAACTCTTAGACTAAAATGGTTCGAGTAATGGATGAAATGTAGACTGTTTACTTTAGAGCAGGATTGTGGTATGAGATTTGATCGTTTATAACATTTTATGTAAAGAAAATGTTATTGACTTTTGTTTAATGTATAGTTGTAAAACCGTAGGGATCCATTGGCAAACTCTTAAGGTGGCTCTACCTGACTTGAGCTATTGGTTAAACTTAAGTGTTGTATTACTCGTCTTCTTCTTCCCTGATTGGACTAGAGAATGTATATTACTTCTTGGAAGTTAGTATAGTTCTGAACTTGATTAAAATAGAGTTATGATTTTCTCTATTCCTTCCTCTAAGTTATGAAGGAAAGTTGTTATAGGATTTCAAAATACGAAGGTATTTATACTCTCTCTTGGAATAATAGTGAGCTCTTCTATAGAATTCTATAAGGAACTCTACAATATGGTTATGAGATGACAGGACTGTTAAAATTAAGTGGAAAGAAATAGTAAGTGGTGAGATCTTAACTTAGAAGACTCCTTTCCTTTATTAGCAGTATTATTATCCTGATTTAGAACTCAGTTTGTTATCTTCTTGTATAAAGGTAGCCCTGTAGTTAATGTTTTGCATACTTATCAATGATTAAAAATTTGATATAATAGAGTTAATGGCAGTTTGCTAGATGAACTTGCATGAGGTAGTAATCTATTCTTTGCTCAAATTGCTTTTATACGAACCTGTTGGATGCATACCTTAAAAAGGTTTCATTCTTTTAATAGGAGTGATTAAAACATGATTGACACTATTCTTAGGTTTTTGTGGATGGTTAGGTACTTAAGATACAAAATGTCCTTTCTTCTTTTCTTGTATAAAACAAATCATCTGAAATAGACTAAGTTGAAATTATGCCTGTGATTTGAGTTATGATATAAAGTCATTGGTAAAAAGGAAAACCTAGAGTGTATCAATGAATTGGGAATTGAAGAAATTGATGTCATTTAAACAGGATTGTTTAATGAAAACAATTAGTGGAATGCAATTGTTTTAAGGATTAGTGCTTATCATGCTCAGTTCACTGAACTGACCCATGCTAGCAATTTTTGCAGATGGTCATCTTAAGTGGTAAAGGCAGGCAGATCTGATATGATGCAATGACTATTTAATCTGGTTCTTATGAAGAATTCTGACTTGATTTTTCTAATTGTACTATAGAAGAAAGTTACTCTTTTGTTGAAGGCTATTGTCTTAAAATATGTCAAAGTGCATAGGTTGTAATTGTATAGGTTTGGAAATGAATGAAATGGAGAGATATTACTTATGTGGTTTGTGTCCTTATTTGTTGAATTGATCTTCTTATTATCTGTATGAATGAGTGTGCATTCTTATTGTTCTATTCAATGGAGTCTAGATGGATTTCCTAAGTAAGCCTTAGCTAATTATATGGCTAGATACTACATTTTTCTAGTTAGTAATTCTTTATATCTTATGATTGTGGTTAAAATTGTAAATAAGACCACTGCATTTTTAGGGAACGTTGAGGTTGAGCTATGCCCTAAAATGTAACTATAACTGGGAGAGAATTTTGACCTCTCGTAATGCACTAATTCAAAAGAAATATATATGGTTATAAATCACCATGACTTAATGGTATTAAGTCTGATATGTTTCAGTCTATAAGGTTGTTACATACCCTTGTTGGATTAGTTATTTTCCTAATGGGGAAAACTTAAATGGTTATTGTCCTATTTTGTGGATACAAGGTTGTTAGGTACCAACCGAAAACTTAGAAACAATCTTAAATCTAATTAAAACCCTTTTGTGAAACTGAACCTAATTACAAAAGGTAACTCAAGGAGTGTTGGACTCGGGGTTAGGGAAGGCTACCTAATAAGGTGGGCCTGTAATCCAAATATAACTTAACATAAGTAAATTCTTGAGGTATGTACATCTTTCCAAGGTTGTTCGTAGGATGTTGACACATGTCAACTACAAGGTTGTACCTTCAGAAGATTAGGATCTTCTCGAGGATACAACAATGCATAGATGACATATGGCAACACCCTTCTACATTGATCGTTAAGATTTACACACCGAGACTTGATCAAGATTTCCCTCTGGACTGTTAGGACCATAGACAGGTTATGAGGCAGCCCTTTGAGACTCAGGGTACCTTGACACATGGGGTTAACATCGGTTGACCCAGTATGTCAACTTACCCCTAGTCTTCAAGAGCATCTTTATAATGAATTATGATATTAACCCAATCCAAAGTGAAAACTTGGGACAAGGGGACTGACAGAGGTCAGTATAAGATGTTCTATATAACATTAGAGTGGGGTGAAGGATGTATTCTAGATTGATGAGTATGTCATCAAGGGATAAGTAATACGAATAGTATGTTTAAACCTTTGGCCAAAGTATCGCAAGCTACTTGATTGTGTTGTCCTATGTCACCTAGTCTAAGGATCATGATGCCGATGAATAGTGGTAACAATTATTCAGATAGGTTCCTTGACAGAGCACTCAGAACCCGAATAGGAAGAGAACCACGAGAATGAAGTGTTCAGTTGAAAACTTCAATCTCAAAGTTACACATGAATAGATCGGTAGTTCACCAAGTCATGGAATGAATAGATCGGTGGTATACCGAGTCATTACAGCTACATATGGTTATCTATTATAAGAATGATTGTTATGATATGTGTGTTCTAAATTATGTATTTAGAATAAGAGAACATTAATCGTGCAAAGAAAAAAATTTTTTTTTTTTTTGTTCTAAAGTATTAAAATGGGAATGTTACATCTTGGTATCAGAGCTGAAGGTTGCAGCTCTTGGACCTATTGTGTCCATAATCTGATGAAAACCTAAATTTTCTTGTAAAAAAATGGTTAGAACAAGGGGAAATGTTGCGAATAATGCTCCACCTGAGGAAGGGGCAGCAACAACCCAAAAACTTGATGAGATCCTTGCTGCCCTATTGACACAAGAGATCGTTTGGCTATACTTGAACAACAAGTGATGGGAAATGAGGAGGACGAAGAAGCTGGTAACAACAATCAGCCACCTCCTGAGGACAACCCCGATATGGGTGTTAGTAATAACAATGGAAATGTACCTATCCAACCAGAAAACAAAAAGGCCAGGTTGGTAGCGGAACTCACTAATGATATAAAAAGGATAAGTCCACCTAAATTTGATGGCACCACATTAGGAGATGGAGCTAAGAACTGGCTCAACGAAATGGAGAAGTACTTTGCAATAAGAAACTTCTCGAGGAAACCAAAGCTATTTGGGGAGCATATCAGCTTTCCCATGAAGCATCTTCATGGTGGGACAACCGTAAGGTTGAGCTAAATATTGATGAAACTAACATCACTTGGGATCAATTTAAAGGCTATTTTAGGCAACGTTGGCTGCCACAACTTTTCTATGATCAGAAAATGACAGAATTTCAGAACTTAGCTCAAGGAAGCTAACTGTAATGTGAATACTGGGAGTGGTTTACGAAACTCCTCAAGTATGTACCGCAGTATCAAACTGACGAGAAGTTCAGAATATGAAAATTCATCATGGGACTAAATCCCGTGATTGGAGGAGAGGTTGATGTTCACAGCCCAACCACTATGGAAGGGGTTGTTGAAAAATCCATAAGGCAGAACAAAATTAAAGGCTATTTCTGCTCATAAAGAGGAAGTGCGGAAGAAGATTCCAAACCCTTCTTCAGCTTCTCTTGCACCCAAGAAGGGGCCATGGAAAAAGTTTGGCAACAAAAATAAGTTTTCAGTGGATAATAATAAGAAAATGACAATGAACAAGCCTGCTTGGAAATGTAAGGGATAGTTTTGCCAAGAATTATAATAATGGGCAGAAGTCCTATGGAGGCCAACGTGATAATTTTAAGGCTGGAAGTAATTTTGAGCCTAAAAAGGGACCTGTAGGAGGCTGCTATAATTGTGGCAAAGATCACTACACAAACCAATGCCCTTTGAAGAAGGATGATCATAATCAATAACATAAGATACATGCTGCAGTAGCAGACAAGCAAGTTGAAAAGCAAGTGACACCTATAGAAGTTCCTGGTAAGTTATTTGGCATACCTGTAACTATTCTTTTTGATACAGAGCTACTTGAATGTTTTATTTCTAGTAAACTCGCTTCGAAACTTAAAAGAAAAGCTGGAAAAATGGATAAATCATGGACTATATAGTATGGTAATAACTCTATTCATACAGTTAGTATGTGTCTTTTTGGGGCAGTCCTTGACTTACCTAACTTTTCCACTTGGAAGTTGATCTCTATGTTGCACCTTTGGGATCCTATGACGTTGTCATCGGCGTTAATTGGTTAGCTGATCATAAAGCAAAAGTGGACTGCTTTGAAAAATATATAAGATGTTTAGATGATCTGCAGAAAATAACAGAGAGATTCAAGGTGTAAAACGGGAAATTTCAGTTAGGAAATTGTCAGCTATGTAACTTAAAAAGGCTAAAAATAAAGGATGTACCTTATATGCAGTAAAAATATCTGAATCTGTAGAAGAAGATGGTGATTTCATGAAATGATACCCATTGTTACAGAGTTTCAAGGATGTATTTCGGAGGAATTACCAGGTTTACCACCCAAAAGGGAATTTGACTTCACCATTGAAATCAAACCAGGGACGGAGCCTATTTCTAAAGCACCTTATCGGATGACTACTACAGAGTTAGTCAAGCTTAAGGCTCAATTGCAAGAAATTTTGTCTAAAGGTTTGATTAGACCAAGTGTTTCACCCTGGGGAGCACCAGTGATATTTGTGAAAAAGAAAGACGGGACACTTAGATTGTGTATTGATTATCGGATGTTAAACAAGGAAACAATCAAGAATAGATACCCACTTCCTAGAATTGATGATTTATTTGATCAGATGCATGGAGCATCGGTTTATTCCAAGATAGATCTTCAATCTGGGTATCATCAATTAAGAATTAAAGAAGAAGATATTCATAAAACAACTTTCCGGACAAGGTATGGACATTATGAATTCACGGTTTTACCCTTTGGATTAACTAATGCACCCGCAACTTTTATGAACTTAATGAATAATATCTTTCAAGAATATTTGGACAAGTTTGTGCTTGTATTCTTGGATGATATTCTCATATATTCTAAAAGTGTCGAGGAGCATAATGAGCATTTGAAAGTAGTCTTGGAAATTTTGAGAAAAAGAAGGTTATACGGTAAGTTATCCAAATGTTCTTTCTTTGATACCAAAGTTCATTATTTGGGTCATGTTATTAGTAAAGAAGGAATTGTTGTAGATCCTTCTAAAATAGTGGCAATAACCGAGTGGCCTGCACCAAAGAATGTACATGAAGTAAGAAGCTTCATGGGCCTTGCTGGTTATTATAGAAAATTTGTTAAAGATTTTTCTAAAGTGGCTGCACCGATAACTTCATTGCAGAAAAAGGATAAGAAATTTTCTTGGGATGATAAGTGTGAATCTACTTTTAAAAGTTTAAAAATTCAGTTGACTTCAACACCTATTTTAGCTGTACCTGACCCTAATGGAGACTTTACTGTTGTAATGGATGCTTCTGGGGAAGGCCTTGGAGGTGTTTTGTTACAAAATGATCATGTCATAGCATATGAAAGTAGAAAACTTAAGTTACATGAGTTGAATTATGCCCACATGATTTAGAGCTTGCTGCCATAGTACATGCACTTCAAGTTTGGAGACACTATTTACTTGGGAAACCTTTTGAGTTGAAAACTAATCATCTAGGGCTGAAATATATTTTCACTCAGCCTAATCTAAATGCAAGACAACGAAGGTGGTTAGAGTTTTTGTCTCAATATGATTTTGATATTAGTTACATAAAAGGAAAAGAGAATAGAGTAGTAGATGCTCTAAGTCATAGGAAGCACATTTATGCTCTTATAACATTAAGAACTTAGTTTAAAGATGAGGTGAAAAGTGCATTAGAATCTGATATATACTTTCAACAAGTGAAAGCAGCACTTGCTGCAGATCCAAAAGATGAAAGGTATAAAGGTTTTCATTTTGATAATGAAGGAATCTTACATTATGAAAACAGAGTATACGTATACCTTTGCTTAATGATTTGAGAAAGAAATTGTTAGCTGAATTTCATAATTCACCCTTTTCTAGACACCCGGGTATTACTAAAATGCTTGCCGATCTAAAACAACAATATTTCTAGAGAGGAATGAAAAAGGATGTTATTAATTTTGTGACTCATTGTCTTGAATGTCAGTGGGTGAAGGCAGAACACATGCACCCTGTTGGTTTATTATATCCCCATAGCATACCACAGTACAAATGGCAAGTAATAAGCATGGACTTTGTACAAGGGCTGCCTATGTCGAGAAATAAACATGATGTTATCTTGGTAGTTGTTGATAAACTAATGAAGGTAGCTCATTTTATCACTTGGAAATCTAAAGGATGATTCTCCTGTGTTAGCTAAAAGATTTGTGCATGAAATTTTTAGATTACATGGAGTACCAGAATTAATAATATCTAGACAGGGATCCTAGAATGACATCAAGATTTTGGAAAACGCTTAATGCAACTCTTGGAACTAAACTGAACTTCAGTTCTACGTATCATCCGAAATGGATGGACAAACTGAGAGAGTAAATCAAGTGTTAGAAGATATGTTACGAATGTATTGCATGGATCAACAATATAAATGGGAAGAGTATCTCCCATTAGTTGAATTTGCATACAACAACACATATCACTCTTCTCTTAAAATGGCACCTTTCGAGGCACTTTATGGAAGAAAATGTAGAACCCCTATTAGTTGGGATAGCATTGAGGATAGAGAGGTAATTGGGCCTAAAATCCTTACTAAAATGGAACAGCAAGTTAAAATGATTCATGAATGATTGAGGGAAGCGGCAGAGATAGGCAGAAGAGTTATGCTGACTTAAAGCGGGTTGACCAAAAATTTGAACTTGGTGAAAAGGTTTTTCTTCATGTTAAACCAAGAAAGAGTTCTATAACTTTTGGCAAGGCTACCAAGTTATCACCTCATTTTGTGGGACCTTTCGAAATTGTCAAAGTAATCAATCCCATAGCTTACCGATTAGCATTACCACCTACTTTGTCACGAATGCATGATGTTTTCCATATTTCTTTGCTTAAGAAATACGTTTCAAATTTGTCACATGTGTTAAATTGGAATTCCTTGTAGGTCCAAGACCCAGGAATAATCATGGTTAAACCCACTCGAGTGCTGAAACTCACCAATTGCATTTGAGGAATCGAGAAATACAACAATGTAAGGTCCAGTGGGACCAGTTTAACGAAGAAAGTGCAACTTGGGAAAATCTGGAAGAGATGAAAACTACTTTTCCCTTTCTTTTTGAATAGAATTGAATCAGTTGACTGATAAAAAAAAATATTATTATGAATTTATCTTTTACATGTCATTATGTAAGCCAATTTTGGGGAAAACATTTATTCAGGTTGAATAGATAGTAACATAATATTGATTTATGAAACTATTCAAGTTTGAAATAGTTAATTTGTTCAGTAAGTAAAAGAATTAATTGACCTGAATATAAATAAAAGGATGTAATCATCGGGATGATGAATCTTTTAGGAGGGAAGCATGTAACACCCTAAACTGTTGTTACTTTCTCCTGAGCATTCAAGTGTTGATATGTGATTTTTTTTCCCATATGAGGATATGTTCCTTTGGTTTTGGGAAGTCATGCTTGATTTGGATTATGTCTTTTCTACTCTTAAGATCTTTGATTGAACCGGAATATGCTTGGACTCTTTTTTTTTTTTTCATCCTTCGCATATGAGTACAATCTGATTTCTGGAAGATTGTGGATTTATCCACCTTTATGACTCAACCTTGGATCAGTTGCATTGATCCAAGGAATGTTTTAATTTTATTCGGGATGAACAATTTGTATTAACATTTCGTGAGTTACTAAGTCTGACTGAACTTTGAATGTTCAAGTTCTTTTAAAACTCCTTATATATATATATATATATATATATGTATGTATGTCCGTAGAGGATAGTTTTGTTGGATTCGGAGGTTAACTCTGGCTGATCATTGTAATCGGAATCTGGTTTCAGTCATCATAGCATCAGAAAGGACCTAGACCTTAAGCTAGGTAAGATGTGTAAGTTTTCTATCTAAAGCTTAATTACTTGATGCAAATCTGAATCTGATCTGGGAATGTTTTATTCTGTTTGAATTCTATTTACTGATTAATCCTATCTAGTGGACCTAAACTAGAATCAGTAAGGTTATTAGTTTTAACCTAAGCTATAACCTATTGTTGCAGGGTTAGTTAATCTAACCTAGTCCTAAACTATGTGCTTGATATTCCTAAGGGTTATCTAAACCTAATACTAAGGTGGGTGACTAATGTTATATCCTATGGCATTAAGATTAAATCTACCTATGATCTAACCTAAGTCACTAACCTATCCTAAACTAATGCTATGAAGGGGGCCTAAGGAGGGTCGCAAGTCTTGGCGGTGGTTTCCATGGAATTTAAGGAAAGGATAAGGATGAAGGATAGGGAGTGCTGCCAGGGTTAGCGGAGGTTAAATTTGTTAAGAAAGGGTCTTACGTGGCAGCATCTCTAAGAATGGGAACTTTTGTTTATTTTGTTTTAGCATTCGCCAACTTTGGCAATGGTGGCAATGGAAAATAGGTGGGAGAATGAAATTTAATGCAATTAATTTACATAGGGCCTCGAGCGTGATTGCTTGGGAAGGCATGCAAGTGGAATTTTGCTTGGTTGTCTTGTTTTTCATGCATTCCATTTTTCACTCTGCATGAGCACTGGTTCTTCGAACCACCAGTCTACTCTTCGTTGCATGGCAATTTTGAAAGTTTCAAATTTACTTCTCTATCATGGGGAGTATATAAGGCATGGAGGTAACAATATTTTGTTGTTTAATCTTTCATGGAAGAAGAAGAGAAGGGGCGAGCGCATCCAGAGGTCTTCTTCGACTTTTTAGCGACACTATCAGGCATGATAGGCCCTAACTATTAAAATCTTTCTTTCCTTTAAATGTTTTCATTAGAAAAACTATGTTTAGATAATGTATGCACATTTTGGCTTGGATGGTAACAATGATTTGGGTTTAATATTAATTTGGGGTTCTGGGTTGAACATGAAATTTTGGGTCCTGGATGAAACCTACTTCATTATTCTTGTTCCCTTGTTGTGAATCAAACTTGGAGTTTTGCTATCCATTTGAAGTACTTGTATGTTCTTATATGACAAAGTATTAAACTAGAAACTAGCTCCATGGAAAGAAACATATTAAAAGTTTACGTGTTTGGAAACACCATGGTAATTCTTTACTATTTCATTTGTGATTGGAACAACGGGTTGTTTGCTTCGCCGTAAGAACTCTAACTATTACCGGTCCATGTTCAAGGAAGTAGGTAATTGATTTTGTGGTTGGAATGTTAGTTTATTCTGTGAAACTTGACTATTTTAGTTGCGTGAGTTGGAAATGTTGTATGAAGTTTAAGCTTGTACTTTTTATTTCAAAGGGGTTTGAATGTTCTTATGATTATAGGTTCTGTGAGTAAGGAAGTATATGGTTTAACTATTGTTTTTGTGATTAAACATGGATATTAGGAACACGGATATGCTCAGGAGGAAATGTACTTGGATGAACTCTATTTCCCTAGCAATTCATGGTTGATCCTGGATCTGCATGAATGGAAATTATGTTTAATGTTTGGTTAAGATAGGACTATGTTTGATGTTACCCAGGTGATTTTGAAATCTGTTTCTTTTGGCCATGTTACACGATGTTGGAAATTCCTTTTGTTTTGTTTTAAAAAAATACTTCAATGTCGACAAGTTTTATCGACGTTCAGCTAATGCATGTCCTTCTGAAGGTGAAATTAGGGTTGAAATGCTTTCAACACAACTGAATGATCTATTTATTTTGATAGATAGAGCATTATTCACTACTATGGTATGAATAGGGTGACTCTGGGGAATTGTGAATCTATATTTAGAATTCGATTATTAACTCTGTACATGCATTTTTGGTTTGGTATCTTGGAACAATATAACAACCTAACAGTGCAACGGTTGGAATAATTTAGTTTCGATCCATTGGTAATTGATGGTAATGGGAAAGTTACCCTAACTCTTAGACTAAAATGGTTCGAGTAATGGATGAAATGTAGATTGTTTACTTTAGAGCAGGATTGTGGTCTGAGATTTGATCGTTTATAACATTTTATGTAAAGAAAATGTTATTGAATTTTGTTTAATGTATAGTTGTAAAACCGTAGGGATCCATTGGAAAACTCTTAAGGTGGCTCTACCTAACCTGAGCTATTGGTTAAACTTAAGTGTTGTATTACTCGTCTTCTTCTTCCCTGATTGGACTAGAGAATGTATATTACTTCTTGGAAGTTAGTATAGTTCCAAACTTGATTAAAATAGAGTTATGATTTTCTCTGTTCTTTCCTCTAAGTTATGAAGGAAATTTGTTATAGGATTTCAAAATACGAAGGTATTTATACTCTCTTTTGGAATAATAGTGAGCTCTTCTATAGAATTCTATAAGGAACTCTACAGTATGGTTATGAGATGATAGGACTATTAAAATTAAGTGGAAAGAAATAGTAAGTGGTGAGATCTTAACTTAGAAGACTCCTTTCCTTTATTAGCAGTATTATTATCCTGATTTAGAACTCAGTTTGTTATCTTCTTGTATAAAGGTAGCCTTGTAGTTAATGTTTTGCATACTTATCAATGATTAAAAATTTGATATAATAGAGTTAAAGGCAATTTGCTAGATGAACTTGCATGAGGCAGTAATCTATTCTTTGCTCAAATTGATTTTATACAAACTTGTTGGATGCATACCTTAAAAGGTTTCATTCTTTTAATAGGAGTGATTAAAACATGATTGACACTTGTTCTCGGTTTTGCGGATGGTTAGGTACTTAAGATACAAAATGTCCTTTCTTCTTTTCTTGTATAAAACAAATCATCTAAAATAGACTAAGTTGAAATTATGCCTGTGATTTGAGTTACGATATAAAGTCATTGGTAAAAGGAAAACCTAGAGTGTATCAATGAATTGGGAATTGAAGAAATTGATGTCATTTAAACAGGATTGTTTAATGAAAACAATTAGTGGAATGCAATTGTTTTAAGGATTAGTGCTTATCATGCTCAGTTCACTGAACTGACCCATGTGCTAGCAATTTTTGCAGATGGTCATCTTAAGTGGTAAAGGTAGGCAGATCCGATATGATGCAATGACTATTTAATTTGGTTCTTATGAAGAATTTCGACTTGATTTTTCTAATTGTACTATGGAAGAAAGTTACTCTTTTGTTGAAGGCTATTGTCTTAAAATATGCCAAAGTGCATAGGTTGTAATTGTATAGGTTTGGAAATGAATGAAATGGAGAGATATTACTTATGTGGTTTGTGCTCCTTATTTGTTGAATTGATCTTCTTATTATCTGTATGAATGAGTGTGCATTCTTATTGTTCTATTCAATGGAGTCTGGATGGATTCCCTAAGTAAGCCTTAGCTAATTATATGGCTGGATACTACATTTTTCTGGTTAGTAATTCTTTATATCTTATGATTGTGGTTAAAATTGTAAATAAGACCACTGCATTTTTAGGGAACGTTGAGGTTGAGCTATGCCCTAAAATGTAACTATAACTGGGAGAGAATTTTGACCTCTCGTAATGCACTAATTCAAAAGAAATATATATGGTTATAAATCACCATGACTTAATGGTATTAAGTCTGATATGTTTCAGTCTTTAAGGTTGTTACATACCCTTGTTGGATTAGTTATTTTCCTAATGGGAAAACTTAAATGGTTATTGTCCTATTTTGTGGATACAAGGTTGTTAGGTACCAACCAAAACTTAGAAACAATCTTAAATCTAATTAAAACCCTTTTGTGAAACTGAACCTAATTACAAAAGGTAACTCAAGGAGTGTTGGACTCAGGGTTAGGGAAGGCTACCTAATAAGGTGGGCCTGTAATCCAAATATAACTTAACATAAGTAAATTCTTGGAGGTATGTACATCTTTCCGAGGTTTTCATAGGATGTTGACACATGTCAACTACAAGGTTGTACCTTCGAGAAGATTAGGATCTTCTCGAGGATACAACAATGTAGATGACATATGGAAACACCCTTCTGCATTGATCGTTAAGATTTACACACCGAGACTTGATCAAGATTTCCCTCTCGGGACTGGTTAGGACCATAGACAGGTTATGAGGCAGCCCTTTGAGACTCAGGGTACCTTGACACACGGGGTTAACATCGAATTGACCCAATATGTCAACTTACCCCTAGTCTTCAAGAGCATCTTTATAACGTGAATTATGATATTAACCCGATCCAGAGTGAAAACTTGGGACAAGGGGACTGACAGAGGTCAGTATAAGACATTCTATATAACATTAGAGTGGGGTGAAGGATGTATTCGATTGGATTGACGAGTATGTTGTCAAGGGATAAGTAATACGAATAGTATGTTTAAACCTTTGGCCAAAGTATCGCAAGCTGCTGATTGTGTTGTCCTATGTCACCTAGTCTAAGGATCGTGATGCCGATGAATAGTGGTAACAATTATTCAGATAGGTTCCTTGGACAGAGCACTCAGAACCCAATAGGGAAGAGAACCACGAGAATGAAGTGTTCAGTTGAAAACTTCAATCTCAAAGTTACGCATGAATAGATCGGTAGTTCACCGAGTCATGGAATGAATAGATCGGTGGTATACCGAGTCATTACAGCTGCATATGGTTATCTTGTTATAAGAATGATTGTTATGATATGTGTGTTCTAAATTATGTATTTAGAATAGAGAACATTAATCGTGCAAATAAAAACAAAAAAAATAAAAAAATTTTCCTTTTTCTAAAGTATTAACTCACCCAGGAGCTCACCTTGCCAACTCACATTGAGCTCACCTTACCAACTCACCTTGTGCTCATCTAGTAGCTCATATTTAAGCTCACCTCGTAGATTACCGATAAGATTACCTTTGAGCTCACCAAGGAGCTCATCGAGTAGCCCACCTAGGAGCTCGGTGAGATCTTGAAAGCAACTCATCCAAGAGCTCCTCGAGTAGCTCAACTTGAACTTACCCTAAAACTCACCCTGGGAGCTCACCTACCAGCCTTACCTTGCTAGCTCACCACAGGCTCACCGAGCAAATTGACTTGAGCTCACCTAGGAGCTTAGCAAGCAGCTCATCTATAAGCTTGCCTTCCAAATCACTTTGAGCTCGCCGAGGAGCTCACCTTGCCCACCCACCTTGAGCTCATTTGGTAGTTTACCTCATAGTTCATCATGTAGCTCACCATGTAGCTCACCTGAAGCTCACCTAAAAACTCACCATGGAGCTCATTGAGTAGCTCGTTGAGTAGATTAACTTGAGATCACTTGTGAGGTCACCAAGCACTCATCGGGGACCTCTCCCGGGAGCTCACCAAGTAGCTTCGCTTTAGAGCTTTCCTAGTATCTCACCAAATGACTCGCCAAATAGCTCACCTAGGAAATCTTCCGGGAGCTCACTCGATCAGCTATAGTTGAGCTCACCATGGAGCTCATCGAGTAACTCACTAAGGAACTCATGTGGGAGCTAACCCGATAACTCACCTTGTCAACTCACCTTGAGCTCACCTTGCCAACTCACCTTGTCCTCATCTGAAACTCGCATGTAAGCTCACCTCGTAGATTACCAACAAGCTCACCTTTGAGCTCTCCCGAGATCTCACCAAGAAGCTAACCTAGGATCTTGGCTAGGAGCTTGGTATGCGGCTCACCTAAGAGCTCATTAAGCAACTCAACTTGAGCTTTCTCGGAAACTCACTTGGGAGCTCGAGTTGATAGCTTACCTTTCCAACTCACCTTGAGCTCACCCAGGGAGCTTAGTAAGCGGCTCGACTTGAGCTCACCTCAGGAGCTCGTCAAGTTGCTCACCCGGAAACCCACATGGGATCTCACCTAATAGCTCACCTTACTAACTTACATGAGAGCTCACCTATCGGCTCCCTTACCAGCTCACCTTGAGCTCACTGAGGAGCTCACCTTGCTAACTCACCTTGAGCTCATCTCGGGTATCTCAACTTAGAGTTCATTAAGCAGCTCACCAAGTAGCTCACTTGGGAGCTTACCTAACACTCACCCGGAACTCACCGAGTACGTTGACTTGAGCTCGCTTGTGACCTAACTAAGAATCTCATAGAAGACATCACCTAGGAGCTCACCGAGTAGCTCACCTAGGAGTTGGCTGAATAGCTTGTGAAGTAGCTCACCCGGGAGCTCTTCTAGGAGCTCGATGATTAGCTCGAGTTGAGCTCGCTTGAGAGACTCGTCGAGTAACTCACCTAGGAATTCACCCCGAGCTCACCTATCAGCTCATATTTCCAACTCTCCTTGATCTCACCTTACCAACTCACCTTGAGCTCACCTTTCCAATTTGTCTTGAACTAATCTAGTAGCTCACATGTAAGCTCACCTCGAGATTTCTAACATGCTCACCTTTGAGCTCACCTGGGAGCTCACGTAGAGCTCAACCGGGAGCTCAACAAGCAGCTCGCTTGGGAGCTCATCAAGCACCTCAACTTGAGATTTCCTTGAAACTCACCTAGGATCTCACCTAACAACTCATGTTTAGGTCACCCAGAGCTCACCGAGTAGCTCGAATTGAGCTAATTTGGGAGCTTGTCAAATAGCTCACTCAAAAATTTCCACGAGAGCTTGCATGTAAAATCTTTCCTTACCAACTCATATTAGAGCTCACCTATCAACTCAACTTGAGGCTGCTTTGAGGAGCTCACCTTCACTTGTCCGGTAGCTCCCTTGGAATTCATCGAACAGCTCACCAAGTAGCTTACCTAGAAGCTGACCTAACATCTTACTAGAAGCTCACCTTAGATCTCGCCTAACAACTCACCTAGGAGCTCATCGAGTAGCTCATCGAGTAGGTTGAATTGAGGTCACTTGTGAACTTACCGAGCAGCTCACCGGGACCTTGCCTGGGAGATCACCAAGTAGCTCGCTTGGGAGCTCACCTTGCAACTCACCTAGGAGTTCACCAAACATCTCGCCAAGTAGCTCACCTGGGAGCTCTTTCGAGCTCACCAATTAGCTTGAGCTGCTTACCTAGGAGCTTGTTGAGTAACGCACCTAAGAACTCACCCGGGAGCTCGCTTGATAGCTCACCTTACCAACTCACCTTCAGCTCCCCTTATCAACTCACCTTGAGCTCACCTTACCAACTCACCTTGAGCTCATCTTATAGCTCACATATAATCTCACCTCGGAGATTACCAACAAGCTCACCTTTGAGCTCATCTAGAGCTCACCACTAGCTCACCTAGGAGCTTGACTGGGAGCTCGAAAGCAAGTCACCCATGAGCTCATCGAGCAGCTCAACTTGAGCTTACCAGAACCTTACAGGAGCTCACATTGCCAGCTCACTTTGAGCTCACCACGATCTTGCCAAGTAACTCGACTTAAGCTCACCGTAAAGCTCATCAAGCGCTCACATGAAAACTCACATGAGAGCTCACTGACGACTCATTTTTACAGACTCTCATGGGAGCTCACCTTGAGCTCACTTATGAGCTCACCTTGCCAACTTGTGTTTAGCTTGTCAGTAGCTCACCTTGGATTTTGTTGAGCAGCTCATAAAGTACCTCGGATGGGAGCTCACCGAGCGGGTTGACTTGAGCTCTCTTGTGAGCTCCCTTGTGAGCTTGCCAAACATCTCTCTAGGGACCTCACCCGGAGCTCTTCGAGCTCACCAATCAGCTCGAGTTGAGCTTGCTTTGGATATCTTTGAGTAACTCACTGGGAACTCACCTAGGAGCTCACCGATAGCTCATCTTGCCAAATCACCTTGAGTTTAGCTTGAAAACTTTCCTTGAGCTCATTTGGTAGGTCACATGTAAGCTCACCTCAGAAATTTTTGACAAGCTCACCTTTGAGCTCACCTAGGACCTCACCGAGAAACTCACTTAGGAGCTCGGTGGGAGCTTGGCAAGTAAGCTTTCTAGGATCTTGTCGAGCAGGCTCAACTTGAGCTTGCCCGGAAAATCACATGGGAGCTCACCCGACGCTCTCCTTGCTAACTCACCTTGAGCTTGCCCGAAGCTTGCTTACCGAGTATCTTGACATGAGCTCACCCAGGAGCTTTTCAAGTAGCTCACCTGAAAACTTGCATGGGAGCTCGCATGACCAGCTCACCCGAGAAAATCACATGGGAGCTCCCCTTGCTAGCTCACCTTGATCTTGTAGAGGATGTCACCTTGCTAACTTGACAATTAGCTCACCTTATAGCTCACCGAATAGCTCACCGAATAGGTTGACTTGAGCTCGCTTGTGAGGCTCACCAAGTAGCTCACCTGGGACCTCATCTAGGAGCTCACTTAGGAGCTCACTAGCATCTTAGCACGGGATCTCACCGATCGCTTGCTAAGTAGATCACCTAGGAGCTCTTCCGGGATCTTTCGATCGGCTTGAGTTGAGTTCACCCGGGAGCTCATTAAGTAACTCACCTAGAACTCACCTAGGAGCTCATATTACAACTCATCCTACCACTCACCTTAAGCTCACCTTGCTAACTCATCTTGAGCTCGCATTGCTAACTCACCTTGAGCTCATATGGTAGCTCGCATGTAAGGTCACCTCAGATTACCAAAAAGCTCACCTTTGAGCTCACCTGGGAGCTCACGGAGCAACTCACCTTACGAGTTCACCAAGTAGCTTACCCGGAGCTCGTGAGCAACTCAACTTGAGCTTGCTTTAAAACTCACCTAGGAGCTCACCCTGATAGCTCACCTTACCAGCTCACCTTGAGCTCACGCAGAGCTCGCCAAGTAGCTTGACTTGAGTTCACCTAGGAGCTCATCAAGAGGCTCACCCAAAACTCACAAGGGAGCTCACTAATGGCTCACCTTGCCAACTCACAAGGGAGCTCACCTTGCCAAAGGTGCACCTTGAGCTCGTTGAGGATCTCACCTTACCAACTCACCTTGAGCTCATCTCGCTAGCTCACCTCGGAGTTCATTAAAGAGCTCACTAAGTAGCTTGCACGGGAGCTCACCTAACAACTTACATGGGAGCTCACCAGTAGCCTCTTGAGTAGGTTGACTTGAGCTCACCGAGTAGCTCACTCGGGACCTCACCTAGGAGGTCACTAAGTAGCTTACTTGGGAACTCTCTTGGCAGCTCACCCGGGAGCTCACCAAATAGCTCACCAAGTAGCTCGCCTAGGAGCTCTTCCGGGAGCTCACCGATAAGCTCGAGCCGCAGCTCATTCGGGAGCTCATCGAGTAACTCACCTAGGAGGTCACCTGACCACTCACCTTCCCAAATCACCTTGAACTCACCTTACCAACTTTCCTTGAGCTCATCCGTAGCTCGTATGTAATCTCACCTCAAAGAGTACTACCAAGCTTACCTTTGAGCTCACTGGCGCAGCTCACAAAGTAGCTCACCTAGGAGCTTAGTTGGGAGCTCGAAAAGTAGCTCACCCCGGGAGTTCATTGAGTAGCTCAACTTGAGCTTTCTGAAAACTCACCTAGGAGCTCACCCCGACACCACCTTGATATTCCCCAGAGCTCATTGGGCAACTTGACTTGAGCTCACCTGAGATCTCATCAAGCAGCTCACAAAACTCACAAGGGAGCTCACCTAATAGCTTTCCTTCTTGCCAACTCGTACGGGTGCTTACCTATCAGATTATCTTTCTAGCTCACCTTGAGCTCACCTAGGAGATCACCTTGCCAACTCACCTTGAGCTCATCCCTGGATGTTTTCCTCGAGTTCATCATGTAGCTCACCTAGGATCTCACCTAACAACTACACTTTGAAGCTTACCGAGTAGCTCATCGAGTAGGTTAACTTGAGCTCACCGAGCGAGGTCACGGGAACCTCACACAGGAGCTTACAAAGTAACTCACTTGGGAGCTCACCTAGTAGTTTGCTAGGAGCTCACCTAATAGCTCACTTGGGAGCTCACCGAGTAGCTCTCTCGAATAGGTTGACTTGAGCTTACTTATGAGCTTGCCTTTGAGTAGCTCACCTGGGACCTCAACCGGGAGCTCACTAAGTCACTCGATTCTAAGCTCACCTAGCAACTCACATGGGAGCTCACCGAACAACTCGCTAAGTAGCTCACGTCGGAGCTCTTCTAGGAGATCAGAGGATCAACTCAAGTTGAGCTCACCTAGGAGCTCGTCGACTAACTCACACAGGAGCTCACCTTTCTAACTCACCTTGAGCTCACCTTGCCAACTTACGTTGAGCTCACCTTGACAACTCACCTTGTGCTCATCTAGTAGCTCACATGTAAGCTCAAATCGATATTTCAAACAATCTCACCTTTGAGCTCGCTGGGAGCTCACTAAAGTAGCTCACCTAGGAGCTCACCTGGGAGCTCGACAAGTAGCTCCCCAAGAGCTTGTCCAATAGATCAACTTGAGCTTACATGAAAACTCACCCGAGAGCTCGCTGATAGCTCACCTTGCCACTCACCTTGAGCTCACCTAAGAGCTCACTAGGTAGCTTAACTTGAGCTCACCCGGAGCTCGTCAAGTAGCTCATTCAAAAACTCACATGAGAGCTTGCCTTACTCAAATGGCATGACACTCACCTATCACTCACCTTTCAAATCACCTTGAGCTCACCGAGGAGCTCACCTTGGAAACTCACCTTAGAGCTCACCTTGTCGATTACCTTGAGCTCATCTCAGTGCTCATATGTAAGCTCACCTAAGAGATTATTGATAAGCTCACCTTTGAACTCACCTAGGAGCTCATCAAAGCAGCTCAACTAGGAGCTCACTAGGAGCTCACAAACAGCTCACCCAGGGATCTCATCGAGAAGCAGCCTCAACTTTAGCTTGCGCGGAAACTCACTGGAGCTCACCCGAGAGATCACCTTGCCATCTAACCTTGAGCTCACCTAGGAGCTCACCGAGTAACTTGACTTGAGATCACTCGAGAGCTCATCAAGCAACTCACCCAAAAACTTGCATGGGAGCTCACCGATAACTCACCCTACAAACTCACATGGGAGCTCACATATCATCTTGCCTTACTAGCTCAACTTAAGCTCACCGAGGAGCTCACCTTGCTAACTCCCTTGAGCTCATCTTATATCTCACCTTGGATTTCATCGAGCAGCTCGCCAAGTAGCTAACACCGGGAGCTCACCTAGGAGCTCACCGAGTAGCTCGACAAGTAGGTTAACTTGAGTATACTTATGAGCTTGATGAGTAGCTCACTAGGGACCTCACCTAAGAGCTTCCCAAGTAGCTAACTTGGGAGCTCACCTAACAGCTTTACACGGGAGCTCATCGAATAACTCACTAAGTAGCTCACTGGGAGCTCTTGAGAGCTCACCAATAAGCTTGAGTTGAGCTCACCTGTGGAGCTCGCCGAGTAACTCATGTGGGAACTCACCGATAGCTCACCTTACAAACTCACCTTGAGCTCACCTTACCAACTCGCCTTGAGCTCACCTTGCCAACTTGCCTTGATCTCATCTCGGTAGCTTGCATGTAAGCTCACCTCAAATATTGCCAACAAGCTCACCTTTGACCTCATCTAGGAGCTCACCAAGAAGCTCACCTAGGAGCTCAGGTAGAGAGCTCGAGAAAATAGCTCACATGGGAGCTTGGAAAATAGCTCACAAAGTAGCTCACCTAGTACCTCTTCGGGAGCTCACTCACCGATCTCGCTCGAGTTGAGCTTGTTTAGGAGATCATCGAGTAAACTCACCTAGGACTTCACCTGGGAGCTAACCCGAAAGCTCATATTGCAAACTCACCATGAGCTCACCTTACCAACTCAACTTGAGCACATCTTGTAGCTCATATGTAATCTCACCTCGGAGATTTCGAGGAAAAGCTTACCTTTGAGCTCACACTGGGAGCTCACCGAGTAGCTCACCTAGGAGCTTAGCCGGGAGCTCTAAAAGTAGCTCACCAGGAGCTCGTCAAGCAGCTCGACTTGAGCTTACCCGAAAACTCATTTCGGGATCTCACCTAACAAACTTACCTTACCAGCTCACCTTGAGCTCACCCATGAGCTCGCCGAGTAGTTCAACTTGAGCTCACTCGGGAGCTCGCCAAGTAGTTCGTCACTTGGGGGCGAAAAATCACATGGGAGCTTGCCTAATAACTCACCCGAAACTCACATGGGAGCTCACCTATCAGCTCACCTTGATCTTGATGAGGAGCTCACCTTGACAACTCACCTTGACCTCATATGATAGCTCGATTCAGAGTTTTCGAGCACTCACCAAGTAGCTTTCACCTTTTTTTGGGAGCCCACCTAACAACTCGCACAGGAGCTCACCAAATAGCTCACCAAGTAGGTTCACTTGAGCTCACTTGTGAGCTTTGGTGTCGAAGTAGCTCATCGGGGACCTTACATGGGAGCTCACCAAGTACCTCATTTGGGAGCTCACCTAGTAGCTCTCCAGGATCTCACAAAATATCTCACCTAGGAGATCTTCTCTCGGGAGCTTGCCGATTAGCTTGAGTCAATTTCACCTTGTCATGTCACCTTGAGCTCACCTTGCCAACTTACCTTGAGGTCACCTTGCCAACTCACCTTTAGCTCATATGGTAGCTCACATCTAATATAACCTTAGAGACTACCAACAAGCTCACCTTTGAGCTCGCTTGGGAGCTCACCGAGTAGCTCACCTAGGAGCTCACTGGGAGCTCGGAAGCATCTCGTCTGAGGAGTTCATCGAGTAGTTTGACTTGAGCTTTCCTCGAAAATCACCTGGCTACTCACCTAAACACACCAATGGGATCTCATCAAGTAGCTTGCTTAGAGCTAGCCTAGAAGCTTGCAGGAGTTTTTGAATAGCTCACAAAGTAGGTCACTGTGTACTCTTCTAGGAGCTTGTCGATCAGCTTGAGTTGAGCTCACCCGGAGATCATTGAGTAACTCACAGGGAACTCACCTAGGAGCTCACCGACAACTCATCTTGCCAACTCACCTTGAGTTCACCTTGCCTCAACTAACCTTGAGCTCATCTGTAGTCACATGTAAGCTCACCTCAAAGATACCGACAAGCTCACCTTTTAGCTCACCTGGGAGCTCACTGGCAAATCACTTAGGAGCTCAATCGGGAGTTTGCAAGTAGCTCACCTAGGATCTCATCGAGAAACTTGACTTGAGATTTCCCAGAAACTCACATGGGATCTCACCTTTGATAGCTCACCTTGCCATCTCACCTTGAGCTCACCTAGGAACTTCTTGAGTAGCTCAACTAGAGCTCACCAAGGATCTTGTCAAGTATCTCACCTAAATACTCACATGGGATCTCACTTGACAGTCACCTAGCTCGCATGGAGCTCACATGAAGCTTTTCTAGGCTCACCTTGAGCTCTCACAAGCTCACCTTGAGAGCTCAACTTGAGAGCTCAATCGTTTCACTTGAGCTCATCACCAGTAGCTCTCATGTAAGCTCTGAGAGCTTGTCATCTTGACTTGAGATCACCTTGGAGAGCTCACTTGAGTAGTACTCACAAGGAGGCTAGTGGGACACCACCTTAGTTGGGAGCTCACTAAGCTTGAGCTCACCTAAAAGCTCAGACTTGCTCACCTTGAGCTCACCTCTAGTTCAAAGCTAATTCACCTTGAGGGAGCTCACCTATCGACTCGCCTTAGGCTAACTTGCTCACCTTGAGTTATCTGAGACTAACCTTGAGCTCATCGGTAGCTCACATGTAATTCACCTCAAAGATCACCCACTCGACAAGCTCACCTTTTAGCTCACCTAGGAGCTCAGGCAAATCACTTAGGAGCTCACCTGGGAGTTTGGCAAGTAGCTTACTAGGATCTCATCGAGAAACTTGACTTGAGATTTCCCGAGAAACTCACATGGGATCTCACTGATAGCTCACCTTGCCATCTCACCTTGAGCTCACCTAGGAACTTAACTCTTGAGTAGCTCAACTTTGAGCTCACCAGGATCTTGTCAAGTATCTCACCTAAATACTCACATGGGATCTCACTTGACAGACTCACCTAAGCTCGCAGGGAGCTCACCTTTCTAGCTCACCTTGATCTCACCGAGGAGCTCACCTAGCCAACTTGCTAAGTAGCTCACTTGAGGCTGACTTAATAGATCACACGGAGCTCACCAAATAGCTAGGCTGAGTAGGTTGACTTGAGATCACTTGTGAGCTCACCGAGTAACTCACTAGGGACCTCACTTGGGAGCTCACTGGGAGCTCCCTAGTAGCTTTCTTCACTCGGGATCTCACCAAATAGTTTGCTAACTAGCTCACCAGGGATTTCTTTTGAGATCTTGCCAATCAGCTTGAGTTGAGTTTGCTAGGGAGCTCGTTGAGTAACACACTGGGAACTCACCAGAGCTCACATTACAACTCATCTTTCTAGTTCATCTTAAGCTCGCCTTGCTAACTCACCTTGAGCTCACCTTACCAACTCACCTTGAGCTCATATGGTAGCTCACATGTAAGCTCACCTCAGAGATTACCGATAAGCTCACCTTTTAGCTCACCTAGGAGCGCACCAAGTAGCTCACCTAGGAGCTTAGCTTGGAGCTTGGCAAGTAGCTCACCTAAGATGTTGTCGATCAGCTCAACTTGAGCTTGCGTAGAAACTAACCTAGGAGCTCACTGACGACTTACCTTACAAGCTCACCTTGAGCTCACCCAAGAGCTCACTTCCAGGCTCAACTTGAGTTCACACTGGGAGCTCGTCAAGTAGCTCAACCAAAAACCCACATGGGAGCTCATCTAACACTCACCTTGCCAACTCACATGGGAGCTCACCTTGAGCTTTCTTAGGAGCTCACCTTGCCAACTCACCTTGAGCTCATCCCAGGTAGCTCACCTCGGAGTTCTTTAAGGAGCTCACAAAGTAGCTTGCACGGGATCTCATCTAACATCTTACAGGAGCTCACCGAGTAGCTCATTGAGTAGGTTGAATCGAGCTCATCGAGTAGCTTGCTAGCGAAATCACCTAGGGAGGAGGACACCAAGTAGCTTTCTTTGGAGCTCACCGGGAGCTCGCCAAGCAACTCAGCAAGTAGCTCACCTAGGAGCTCACCTAGATCGGCTTGAGTTGAGGTCACTCGGGAGATCATTGAGTAAATCACCTAGGAACTCACCTGGAGGTCACCCGACCACTCACCTTACCAAATTTCCTTGAGCTCATCTGGTAGCTTGAATGTAAGCTCACCTCGAGAGTATAGCCAAGCTTACCTTTGAGCTCACCTTGAGCTCATTGATTAGCTCACCTAGGGCTCACCGGGAGCTCCGTAAGCATCTCGTCTAGGATTTCATCGAGTAGTTTGACTTGAGCTTTCCTCGAAACTCACCTAGCTACTCACCTAAACACACCAATGGGATCTCATCAAGTAGCTTGCTTAGGAGCTAGCCTAGAAGCTTGCTCTGAGAGTTTTTCGAATAGCTCACAAAGTAGGTCACTGTGTACTCTTACGGGAGCTTGTCAATCAACTTGAGTTGAGCTCACCCGAGAGATCATTAAGTAACTCACACAGGAACTCACCTAGGAGCTCACCTGACAACTCATCTTACCAACTCACCTTGAGTTCACCTTGCCAACTCACATTGAGCTCATCCGGTAGCTCACATGTAAGCTCACATCAAAGATACCCCAGACAAGCTCACCTTTGAGATCACCTAGGAGCTCACCGATTAACTCACTTAGGAGCTCGGTGGGAGTTTGGCAAGTAGCTTACCTAGGATCTCATCGAAACTTGAGTTGAGCTTTCCCAGAAACTCACATGGGAGCTCACCTGATAGCTCACCTTGCCATCTCACCTTGAGCTCACCTAGGAGCTTATCGAGTAGCTCAACTTTGAGCTCACCCGGGATCTTATCAAGTAGCTCACCTAAATACTCACATGGGAGCTCACTTGACAGCTCACCCAAAACTCACATGGGAGAACACCTTTCTAGCTCACATTGATCTCAGCCGAGGAGCTCACCTTGCCAACTCGCCAAGTAGCTCACTTGAGAGCTGACTTAATAGATCACACAGGATGTCACCAAATAGCTAGGCCGAGTAGGTTGACTTGAGATCACTTGTGAGCTCACCGATCAGTCACTAGGGACCTCACTTGGGAGCTCAGCTTGAGAGCTCCCCTAATGCTTACAGTATCTCACCGAATAGTTTGCTAAGTAGCTCACCTAGGATTTCTTTTGAGATCTTGCCAATCAGCTTGAGTTGAGTTTGCCGGGGAGCTCGTTGAGTAACTCACCTAGGAACTCACACGATAGCTCACATTACTGACTCATCTTTCTAGTTCATCTTAAGCTCACCTTGCTAACTCACCTGGAGCTCACCTTACCAACTCACCTTGAGCTCATATGGTAGCTCGCATGTAATCTCACCTCGGAGATTCTTGATAAGCTCACCTTTGAGCTCACTGGAGCTCACCAAGTAGCTCACCTAGGGCTCGGCTTGAAGCTTAGCAAGTAGCTCACCTAAGATGTTGTCAATCAACTCAACTTGAGCTTTCCTAGAAACTAACCTAGGAGCTCACTGACGATTTACCTAACAAGCTCACCCAAGAGCTCACTAAGCGGCTCAACTTGAGTTCACCTAGGAGCTCGTCAAGTAGCTCAACCAAAAACCCACATGGGAGCTCACCTAATAGCTCACCTTGCCAACTCACCTTGAGCTCATCCGGTAGCTCACCTCGGAGTTCTTTAAGGAGCTCACAAAGTAGCTTGCACGGGATATTATCTAACATCTTACGGGAGCTCAGCTTGAGTAGCTCATTGAGTAGGTTGAATCGAGCTCATCGAGTAGCTTGCTAGCGAAATCACCTAGGAGGACACCAAGTAGCTTTCTTTGGAGCTCACCCGGGAGCTCGCCAAACAACTTAGCAAGTAGCTCACCTAGGAGCTCACCGATCAACTCGAGTTGAGCTCGCTCATGAGCTCATTGAGTAAATCACCTAGGAACTCACCTAGGAGGTCACACGACCACTCACCTTACCAACTTTCCTTAAGCTCATCTGGTAGCTTGAATGTAAGCTCACCTCGAGAGTATAGCCAAGCTTACCTTTGAGCTCACCTGGTAGCTCACCAAGTAGCTCACCCTAGGAGCTCGGGTGGGAGCTCGGCAAGTACCTCACCCGGGAGATTTTGTTGAGCGACTTGACATGAGTTTCCTAAAAACTTACCTAGTAGCTCACCATACATCTCACCTTGCCGGCTCATGTTGAGCTTGGCCGGAGCTCGGCCGGGGTAGCTTGACTTGAGCTCTCCCGATAGCTCCTCAAGTAGCTCACTAGAAAACTCACATGGGAGCTCACGTAACAACTTACCTTGACAACTCACATAGGTTCTAGCCTATAAGCTTACCTTGCCGGTTCATCTTGGGCTCGCTTAGGAGCTCACCTTGTCGACTCACCTTGAGCTAATCTGGTAGTTTTCCTCGAGTTCATCATGTAGCTTGCTAAGTAGAACACTTAGGAGCTCACCTAATACCTCACCAAGAATCTCGTCGAGTAGGTTGACTTGATCTTGTTTGTGAGTTCGTTGAGTAGCTCACTGGGGACCTTACACCGGGAGCTTGCAAAGTAGCTCACTTGGGACCTCACCTAGTAGCTTACACGGGAGCTCACCTAATAGCTCTCCTAGGAGCTCACCAAGTAGCTCTCTGAGTAGGTTGACTTTAGCTTACTTGTGAGCTTGCCGAGAAGCTTCTTTGAGGACTTCAACCGGAGCTCACCAAATATCTCGATTAAGAGCTCACCTATGACTCAAACACCTAGCAACTCACCTAGGAGCTCACTAAACAACTCACTAAGTAGCTCACCTAGGAGCTCTTCTTGGAGCTCACCGATTAACTTGAGTTGAGCTCACCTAGGAGCTTGTTGAGTAGCTCACTTGGGATCTCACCTAATAGCTCACCTTTCAAACTCACCTTGAGCTCACCTTTCCAACTTTCCTTGAGCTCACCTTTCCAACTCAACTTGTACTCATATGGTAGCTCACATGTAAGCTCACCTTAGCGATTGCCAACAAGCTCACCTTTGAGCTCACCTAGGAGCTCACCGAATAGCTCACCTAGGAGCTCGGCTAGGAGATTGGAAATTAGATCCCCTAGGATCTTCTCGAGTAACTCGAGTTGAGCTTGAACATAAACTCACCCTGGTACTGCATGCAAGCGGCTCAACTTGAGTTCACTGGGAGCTCATGAAGTAGCTCACCCAAAAAATCATGTGGGAGCTGTAGACACCAAATTTGTGTCTTACGACACCCTATGCCCCATCTCATTTTGAAACCTAACCTCACCACCTAAACCTTGCACAATTATTTATTAATTACCTTATAATTAATAAATCCACATCTCTAAACCTGCCATCTCATTTCGCCACCTCATCATGACCTAGCCCTAACCTAAACTAACCTAATTAAGACTTATAACTCGGTCTACATCCACAACCATGACTAATTACTCCTCACCCACACCAAAACCAACCTAATAATGACTTGACCAAGCCCACAACTAATCCCTCGAGAGAAAAGGAGGGAAAGTTGGCTATTTGACTAAAATAGCCCACTTTGACTTAACAGGACATCGTTTCCTACTCGACATCCGTCGGTTACGTAACCACCATCGGTTCCTGTAAATGACCTTCCCCAAACAAAAACAAGGAATTTGGAATTCATTTGAAGGATCCAAAATTCACTTGGCGAAAGCGAGACAAGTGAAGAAAAGAGAAGAGTTTGTAGAGAAGGACATCGAGCCCAAGATATTTGGCCCGAGTAACCAAAGCCTAGTGACACTCATCCAAGCATTGGGAGAGAAGATAGCTCACTTTTGATTTTTGGATCATCCCACACGAGCCACTGCCTTCATCATCACGTGAGTCTTTGGACTGTATCTTCATCGGGGAACTAGTAAGTAGTGTCTTGTATGTTTTTAGATAACATTTCTTGAACTTCCTGAATCACGGTAATTACAAGTTCACTCATAGATCTACTACCCGGTAGCCCCTGCATCTAACTATCATTCCTCTACCCTTACATTGCCCCAAGAACAGCCCCCACACTCTCTGAGTCTTATCCATCACCCCATTTCCTATCCCTAATCATTTTCCACCTTATAAACACCATAACCGCCTTATAGCCAACCTTTATTAAAAGCCCCTAAATCACGCCCCTACTGGATATCGGTTATCAAATGTACAGTACCGGTTATACGATGACCGATGTCGATCACTATGACTCAAACCAAAACCAGACTTTCCTCTAATGCTTTTTAACGAGGTAACTAAATTGTAATTTTGCAATAATTTCTTTGTTATAATTTGTGTTAATTCGTATTAAGAGGGGAATTGACCACCTTGAAAGGAATTCCAATATTTCACTGGGCCCAAGGCGAGTTCCTCATTTATTATCTAACTAAAATCCGGTGGTCTTGTATTCTTACTTGCGGGTAGTCCTTCCTAGACAAAAAAGGAGTTCTTCATAATCAATCTACGATCTCTCTCTCTACGGTACGCATGCACCCTCTTAACATTCAATAGGTATTCCTCCTAGCCCTAACCCTTATCTGTTTCTCAAGAGAATGAAAGGATAGAAGCAACTCTATTCTAGGAACGGAAACATTCTGTGTGAAACATTTTGGCACACCGGTGGGACCCATTTCTGGTTTCTTTCTTTCTTGCTTGCTTTTATATAGGGAGCATACTTGCTGTTTTGTTTCTACTAAATATTCATAAAATATTTTGTCATTTTGGTAAAACAATTTGTCGTGCTTTCACATCTTTGCATTATTAAGTTAATCTTATTTCAAACACATAATACCTAATTAACGACCTTAGATTAATAAATCACCCCTATAATTACACTAGACTAATTAATTATTATTAATTAATTAGCACTTTCCCTTCCATTTAACACAATAAATCAATATTTAATTGATTTAATCCCCTTCTATAATAGCCTAAATCATTACTAATATTCCTCTAATTGATTTAATCCCTAAATAGCTTAAATCACACTACCTCTAATTAATTAATCACCTTTGATTAATTAAAATACCCCAACTCCATGACTTGCTAAACATGTATTAAACCCTTATAAAGTAAGGTTACCTTTAATAAAACAACCTTATCCATTCCTAATCATGTTTTACCTTTATCCCACATTCATGAGAATGTGTTGAATCGTTTATCCTTTGGGCTATATAAAGAGCCCTCCACCTACCTTTTTACTTACACCTAAACTTTCTAAGAGAGAAAATGCAAAGCATATAGCAAAGAGACTAAGAGCTTGCACCTTGCCCTTTTGAGAGTTCATCATCTTGAAGAGTTAAGCCTCTTTCTTAAAGTGCTTGGGTCATATGGGAGGTGTCAAAAGGGTCTTGTAGCCCAACTTTGATTAGCCCCCATTCCTAGGTTCTTGGAACATTAAGGACAACTATTTTGATAGCCATGGAGCTTACTTAGGTCCATTCATTTATTTGTTGTTAGAGAATAGAGGAGTTTAGATATTTAGCATTGTTAGTTTCAAAGTTTGTATTGATGAATGCTAGCATCTAACCCTTGTTTAATTCTTATCATGATGGTGTTTATGCTTTGTTTTAGCTAAATTGTAGAACTATTTTAGGTGGTAGTTCTTGTTTCATTTGATTTAGCATTAAGCAAAGTATACATGCACACATTTGGCATGCCAGTGGGACATACTCCATTGTCCTTTGCACTTAATTTCAAGTTTTTGTAGTTAAGTTTTATTTTTGGTTACTAACCCTCTTTTACACATGTTGATCTAACTTGTTTTTCTTAACATGTTTTGTTGAGTTTGCATGTGTTGGGTCTTCCTTGTAGGTATGAAGGAGGTGAAGTGCTGTCAAAATTGGAATTGAGGGGAAAATTTCAAGATTTCTCCATGTTTTCATTTTTAGAGCTTACTTTTTTAACATTTTACATGTTAGTTTTGTCAATTTCTTGAAAATTTTCAATTCTTGAGCATGTAGGTTAGTGTTTGATAGTGTTGAGTCTTCTATTTACATATTAATGTGGTGGGTTGCTGTCAAAATTTAATCTTGGTGAGAAAATTTCAAGATTTCATCATGTTTTCATTTTTAGAGCTTACTTTTTCATCATTTTACATGCTTTAGTTTTGTCAATTTCTTGAAAATTTTCAATTCTTGAGCATATAGGTTAGTGTTTGATAGTGTTGAGTCTTCTATTTACATATTAATGTGGTGGGTTGCTGTCAAAATTTAAATCTTGGTGAGAAAATTTCAAGATTTCATCATGTTTTCATTTTTAGAGCTTACTTTTTCATCATTCTACATGCTAGTTTTGTCAATTTCTTGAAAATCTTAAATTCTTGAGCATGTATGTTAATGTTTGATAGCGTTGAGTCTTCTATTCATATATTAATGTGATGGGTTGTTGTCAAAATTGAATCTTGGTTGGAAAATTTTTCCCATTTTGTAGATTAAGGGACGTTTTTTTGACATTTTTTGAGTGCATGTCAAGTGCACACCCATGAGCATAAGAGCATATGTGTAACCCATCTTCCGAAGGCCATAACTTTTGCTCCCGAACTCGAAATGACTCCATTTTTTTATTGGAAAGGTATTGAAGTTAACTATGCAATGAAAACATAAATTTGAGATTTATACTTACAAAAATTATAGGTTTTTCTATTATTTTAAAACTAGTCATTTTCTAACATGTCTAATGTTTTGATGAATGTTGTATTTCCATGCTTACTCGATTTAGACCAAAGCGTGTGTATGCTCTTCTCTTGCACCTTTTGGTGATCTTGAGAATCAAAAACAACTTTGATCTCTATCTTGTTAACATTGGGATTAAACTTGGAAACTTGATTATTCATTTTGCTTAAGGGAATGAACCTTTTACAAAGCATTTTTCAATGGTCCTTTGATTTGAAGTTTTCCATTTCTATATAGTTGGGATAAAGTTTGTGTATGCTCTTCTCTTGCACCTTAGGGTGATCTTGAGAATCAAAAGCAACTTTAGTCTTCATTTTATAACATTTGGTAAATTGGAAACTTCATCTTTCACTTTTGGTTTAAAGGAATGAACATTTATCAAGAATTTTGTATGGTTCATTGATTGAAAAGATTTTCTTTACTTTTTAGTTGGATTATTTGTTGTGTATGCTCTTCTCTTGCATCCTTGGATGATCTTGAGAATCAAAAGCAACTCTTAATCCTCTTTTAAATAATATGATTTTCTTGGAGAACTACTAACGCTTAAGTGCAGGACCTAAAAACTTGTCAAAGAAAGGAGGAATCAAAACGAAATCAAAAACTACTAATACGGTTGTTATACGAGTTGCCAAAAGGTGTTCAATCAAACCACACTAATTAAACAAGATAAAAAGAACAACATATTCAAAACAACTTTGTATTGCGGGTTTGGAAAAGAAGTACGTCCCTCTCCGCTCAACTGGAACATAACCCCTTTGGCATAATGCCTTAAGCTACAACAATGGGGGTGGTTCCAGGAACCCCAAAGTAGTCCACACAAGAGGGAACCTTGTGGATGAAACGGGAAGTGCTCCACACTACCTACTTGACTAGTGTTTCCTTTGTGAGATAGCATTACAAGTTGTCCATTGTGGCGACCCCAGTGATAGTACACGTAGATGCACTAGTTGCCTACTATTCTTGAAGGGGGTAAAGTAAAGCCGAGATACTCCCAAACTAGTCAGTGTGACTTTTTGGGTAAATCGCGCTCGCTCGTGGTAACTTTGTAACACCTAGGGTGAGAGAACCACCTAGGAGAATATACTTTGGCCAAGAGCCCACTTTGACCACTTTAAAATAGTGTTGAGTTGTGAACCTTCTTTTTGAGAAACGTGTGACGTATTACTTTCGCCTAGTTTTTACTTGCCTTAGGGCGAGGTGAAACTCTGCCGAAGTGAGACTAGCATTTTTTGTCATTTTTTTCTTGATTTATTTCCTTCATATTCTTTTGACACTTTGTTGATCAAAAGAGGTGTGATTACCTTTGTGTTGCCATTAATTGTTTCCCTCACTTTTATGTCCGTTTACGCCCATCCATGTTTGCGGCTGGGTTAGTTAAACGTCTAAAGTGAGTGGAGGTGTTTTCACGTCATTTGGTAGCCATTGTGATCTTGATACCCACGTCAAGATCATCATTGTAGTTAGGCGTGGTTCATCACTGCGGACTTCCATAGAGGAGTTAGCTTGTTTGTCTCGTATCATTACAATTTTGATATTTACGTCTTGTTTCTTGTAAACTCGACATAAATACCTATATTGTACGGTTACGTTGCACACATTCTTAACTATTCCTAGCTATACTTTGAGCATTTTTTGTTCGGTTTTATTATTACCTCGATTTCAAAAGGTGTTAGGCACTACCATTTGTGCATGTTATATCAATAACAACTCGATATCAATACTTCACTTTCTTGCAAAGTGGGTTAACATATCTTGGTGATATTGTTGTGTCATTCACAAATCGTAATTGGCACTTTTTGAGATATAGGTCTTAATCAGACTTGAGCTTGCTCATCGTATATCTTGATTGGGAGATCGCATTTAACTTCATGTATTTACTTACGTCTTGTTCATTCCTTTGAACTTGGCATAAGTGGAGACATCTTGTTAATCATCTGGCGTCACAAATTACTTTGAAACGTAGTCTAGGAAGTACTTCATTTGATTAAGTTTTGGTACCAAACGATTGTTTCATTGGTGACTTTATCATTCTATCACATTGATATTCTCACTGTTAATTTACTCTTAACATGTACATCTTGTGTTTCACTTAGGGGTAGTCATTGAATTTTGAACAAATATACAACTTACCTTAGTGAAACTTATCACGAAAACATGGCTCCCAAGACGTGTCTAGGTTTAAAGAAACAAACATATGAGGAACAACAGGCGCAAGCTTGGGAAACCTCTAACAGACAAGGGTCAAACCCATTTATCGGACACGATCAAGGACCACTATTTTCTAGAGAAGGAAATAGAAGAAATGGTTGACCATAGTGGAAATGCAATTAGAATCACCACACATGAGACTTTGATTTTGACCCCACTCTACTAGATGAGTTTCTCCTTAGAAATAAAGATAGAGTTTTGGCACGGGTCATGGAATTAGGGGCCAAATTGCCCACCGAGAATGAACCAATATTACCTACAAATGACACTACTACTAAAGAATGCCCCCTTATCAATATGGAAGATATTTTAACGGTGGGCATGCTTCCACTTCTTACGTGAGAAAATGATAAAGTGGTAGGGCATAGAATACCCCTCATCAAAGTGCCACGAAGAAACAAGATAGAACATGAGATAGGGGAAGAACCTCCACAATACGAAGAGGAAGAACCTTTAGAAGAAGAAGACACAAACCAAGTCACAATCCAACAACAACTCGGTAACCTAAGCCGATAACTAGCTTTGCTTACTTTCCAGGTACAGAAAGACACAAACAAGAACATTCAAAAGTCAAAGCCTAAGTTTAGGATCCACGAACTCCATCGAGAAAACCAAGGAGAAGAAGACACGGGGTATCATCATGTACACATCCCTTCTCCCACTAAAGAACAATTGCTCACACAAGAAGTGCAATCTATGAAAGCAACACTTGCGAGCATACAAAAAAAGCAATATAGGGAGTATTAGGAAATACCAATACAAGAACTATGCCCCTATCCTTTTGACAAGACAATGACCCTTGACCCTTTCCAAAAAAATTTGATATGCCAAAGTTTGACAAATACAAAGGAAAGGGACCCGAGGATCATGTTAAAGATTTCTACATGGCATGTCGAGAGGTGTCTTATAGTGATAATTACCTCATCGAACTTTTCCTAAGAGTCTCGGAGGTCAAGCATTGGAATGGTTTACGCGCTTACCACGAGGATCAATTTTCACCTGGCCAGAATTGGCGGAAAGATTCGTGCGTCATTTCTCGTATAACATAGAGAGTGACATCACCATGGCAGACTTGTGCGGCACAAAACAACACCCAAATGAGACCTTCGCTAGCTTCCTCCAACGATGGAGAGGGATAGCTAGTCGCTTCCCTTGCGCTTTCCACGAGAAGCGGTGGTCGATATTTTCATCCCTAATCTCAACCCAGGATATAGCTTTCCACCTCCAAATGCATTGTGTCCACCTTTGAGGAGGTTATCGAGAAAGGGATTCAAATAGAAAAGGCTCTCATTGCCAAAGGCACCCTCAAAACCCAATCTAAAGACAACCAAAGTGTCGAACCATTTGAAAAGCCGAAGATCTTTAACAAAAACAAAAACATGGTGGGAGAGCGGAATCACTTGATTCCAAACGTGTTCAAACAGTCCAAACCCGAATCAACCTTTTAAAGCTGACCAGGGCCCAATTCAACCACCACCAAAGTGGCGAACATTCACCTCCCTCGATGAGCCATTGTCCATCATACTAAAATAGTTGGATGCGGCCCACATGATGACCTATCCTCTGATGCAACCATTTGATGACAATGCTCCTAAACCTTCATGGTATAAGGAGCATGAATACTTGTGAAATGCATCGCGTTAAAGGTCATAAAATAGATAAATGTTTGCGACTTCACCCATATATTCAAGACCTCATTGACAATGGGGAGATAGAGGTGGATAACCCTAGCCACATGTAAACACCTAACGAGAAGATGGGGATTTATAAGGAACCATTCCCCAAGCATGATAAGTCGGAAAAGGCAAAACCGGATCGGGAGAGTCATCCCAAACCTATAAAGCCACGAATTACTTGTATACCAAGAGAGATAACAATCATTACGATTCACTTATCGGATGTATTCACTCCCCTGCTGACCGTCAACACCATCTGGATTAAGGGAAAGGACTATGCTGTGCGGTAACAAGGTGCGCCACCTCGTAATTCTAGACCCCTCTCCGTCGACCCCACATATTGGTAAGTATAACCTTTTAGAACAACTTGAGAAGACGTCTGCTAAGATTTTGATCTTAGACCTTCTCAAGATTTCCAATGTACATAAGGACATCCTGTATCAAACTCTTCAGGGGTCGGGAGTGCCTTTAGAAGTCGATCAGGCGTACCTTCAAGCCGCGGTGGCAAATATTGCACCAAGTGAGCATCTCACTTTCAACCATAGGGAGGTCCCTACAGAATCCTACACATAATCTTCCCTTATACATTGAGGTAGTTGTTACCCGCAGGAAAATCAAACGGGTGCTTGTGGATAACGGATCTGGATTGAACATCTGCATGCTTAAATTAGTCAAACAATTGGGACATACGGAAGAAGATCTTGAGTCCCATATCATCACTATCACCGCATACGACAACGCGGAAAGAGAGTCAGCAGGCACCATTACGCTGCCAATGGAGGTGGGCCCCACTTGCCATCAGACAAAGTTTCACGTCTTAGACTTGGAACTTCCATATAATATGCTTCTAGGCCGACCATGGATCCATGCCATGCAAGTAGTGCCATCAACATTTCATCAATGCATCAAGCTGAAGCATGAGGGACATACAGTAACAATACCAGGAGACTCAGAGCCCTTTGCTCATTGTAGAGCTCTTAATAGCTTTGCACGAAAGGGTACATATGCATGTCCCTCCACAGATATAGTTGTCCCTCTTCATTCTGAGGCCATGGAATCTCGAGTAGATTCAAATTCTCTTAGTTCTTGCACTCATGGGGCATCTACTTCAACATCTCCATTTAATTCATGGGAGATGAAAATTCTGGAATATGGCTATGGGGAGTATATAATGTACAACAAGCGCTCTTGGTTTCTAACCTCTCCTTGTCACCCAAGACTAGAGGTTGACCCAACTACCGCTTCAGGAGACCTAGAGAGGAACACACTATTGGGTCATTCCTACCTGGAGGCTTGTTAGGCGAGGAAAAATTACTTGATCCACCTCTTACTTGGGTCCCCGAGGACACTCGGCCATCTTGTTATCAAACCCCGAAATATGAAAAATCTAGCGAGAATGATGTACTCCATGGGCTCTGAGGCCTAGGATGTGGGAGGAATGAACAAGGACAAAGAGAACCGTCCCTCTTCCACATTTCAAAATAGAAAGATATGGCATTGGGATTCACCCTTATGGAGCACACCCCATGATCAAGATGCGACTTGTTACGAGCATGAGGATAGCTCGATTATCTAGATAGTGATACAGGATTCTGTTGTAGCCAATATGAGGATCTGGCCTCCACAAACCTTTTTATGAATAACGTTGTCCTAACCATCACCCCCACTGAACCAACCCTTGACCTTGTATACCCTTCCCTTGTTGAATGGGACCAACAACGTCACGTGCCACTAGATTTATTCAAGAATGATGAGGCTATTGTAGAGTTCATGGGCATAAGGGATACAATCCCCATTGGAGATCACAAGAAAGGTTTCTTTATCGACTTAGACACTGCGCCTACTTCGGCGAGAGGAGGTGAACTTCGTGGTCAGAAAAATTTAAAAAAAAGCGAGGCAAGAGTTCTAAAGAAAAGCCTCGAAAAAAATCGAAGTCAAGTCACACGGTGAAAACCTCTTTGAGGCATTGGTTGACAAAAACAAATAAGAAAATCAAAGGACAAACAAAGTGACCACGCGAGGATGAAAATCTCGTAGAGACATCCTTGGATGAAGATCTCAACCTACCTCCCGATCCTACGTGTATGGAGGATTTATCAAAATTGTTAGTTGAAGAAACCATTGATGTCAATATTGGTACCGAAGAAGATCCCAAGATAGTAAAATTGGGAGCATCACTCTCGGCCAGAGAACAAAAGATGTTCACTATGCTACTGCGAGAGTTTATTGATGTGTTCGCATGGTCTTACAAAGACATGCCCGGCTTAGATCCAACTTTGGTCGTGCATAACCTGGTTGTGCACGTAGACACTAAGCCTATCAAACAAAAGCTTTGAAAGATGCACCCAGAGTGGCCTTGTTAGTTAAAGAAGAGTTGGAAAGGTTGCTTGCGGCGGGATTCATCGAGGCCATTGATTATTACGAATGGATATCAAACATTGTTCTGTCCGAGAAGAAACCTATTGGTATCGAATTTGCACTGATTTTAGGGACATCGATAAAGCTTGCCCTAAAGATGACTTTCCATTGCCCAACATTGACATGATTGTTGACTCAACCGCGAGTATGAAATGCTATCATCACTTATGGATGGCTTTTGGGTTATAATCAAATTAAGATCGCTGAGGAAGACCAACACAAAACAACTTTCACAACTCCTTGGGGCACCTTCTATTATCAGGTGATGCCATTTGGCCTTAAGAATGTGGGAGCAACTTATCAGTGGGCCATGATAGTAATATTTCACGATATGATTCATGACATCATGGAAGACTACGTAGATGACATCCTGGGAAAGTCCAAAACAAGAGAGGATCATCCTATCATTTTGTGGCGTATCTTTGAACGCCTGCGTGAATACAAAGTCAGGCTAAATCCAAAGAAGTGTGTCTTCGGTGTGCTATCTGGGAAACTATTAGGCTTCATCGTGTCAAGATGAGGTATTGAGGTAGACCCTGCTAAAGTGTTTGCCATCACAAAAATGCCTCCACCTGAGAATATCAAGCAACTACGTAGCTTGCGAGGAAAATTCAAGCCATTCACCACTTTATCTCCCAACTTGCAGATAAATGTCACTCATTCACTCATTTGCTTAAGAAGGACATCACTTTCATCTGGGGACCTAAGCAACAACAAGCCTTTGCTTTGCTTAAACAATACCTGGCTAATCCACCTGTCCTCATGCCTCCCACTCCGGAGAACCACTTTTGCTCTATATTTCCACTACACAATATGCTATTGGTGCACTGCTCACCCAATATGACCTTAGCCATAAAGAGAAAGTAGTGTACTATCTGAGTCGCACCCTCATCACCTATGAACGTAATTATCCTCAGATTGAAAAGGCTTGCTTGGCCATTGTTTTTACCTTTCAGAAACTTCACCATTACCTACTAAATACTAAGACCAAGCTCATATCCAAGGTCGACCCACTCAAGTATTTGTTGTCCAAACCCGCCCTCACAGGTAGAATGGCTAATTGGATCATTCTACTCAGTGAGTTTGATATAGAATTTGTCCATCAAAAATCAATTAAAGGACAAGTACTTGCTGACCAGCTAGCGGAAGCACCTTTGCAAAGCACAGAACCTTTGAGTCTGGATCTGCCAGATGCATCTTTGCTCTACATTGAAGAATCTGTCGTATGGCAGATACATTTTGATGGATCTTTTACGTTTCATGGTTCAGGTGCAGGAGTGGTCCTTATTACTCCTTCGGGTGATCCTATACCACAGGCTTTCCACTTGGCCTTCCCTTGCACGAACAACATTGCGGAATATGAAGCACTCATTGCAGGGATGAAGCTAGCCATCAAGTGGAATATTCAACATGTTAAGGTTGTAGGTGATTCATAACTAATCATCAAACGAGGTTAATGATGAGTATAAAGTTAAGGATGACAAGCTCATACCTTACAAGAAGTTGGTGGAAACTCTAAGGAGTATTTTGTGCATTACCTTTGAGCGAGATCCCAGAGCGCGAATGATCGGTAGATGCTATGGAAGCGGTGGGATCTATGCTTCGTATTCCACCGAGGAACAATGATATGCCATTTTTGTAGAAAATCTACACCATCCCGCGTATGACGTGCGGAATCTTGCACGGCTTGTGAGGTTGTTGGTCCCTATTCCCCATGGTACGAACCCATTTTCACCTATCTTAAGGACAATACTTTCCCTCCCAATATCTCCCATTACTTGAAAAGCAAAGCTGATTCACGAGATAGCCCATTACACCCTTTTAGGAGGTACACTTTATCGTCATGTGCTACGATGGGAACTATTACGTTGTCTGGATGTGACGGAGTCAATCCGAGGCAATTAAAGAAGTACACGAAGGAGTATGCGGAGCACATACAAATGGAATGGTCTTGGCTAAGAAATTGTTAAGAGTAGGTTACTTATTGGCCCACCATGGAAACTGATTGTTGTAATTATGTTAGAAAATGTGTGCTTTGCCAAAAGTATGGAAATTTCATCCATGCTCCATCGACCATTGCTGACCATCACTACCCCATGGCCATTCTCCAGTGGGGACTTGATCTAATAGGGAAGCTTACTCCTACCTCATCGATGGTCATACACATATCATCACAGGCTACTGAGAATACTTTACAAAATGGGTGGAGGTTGTCCCTTTAACCTATGTCACGGGAGCACAGATTTCTAAATTCATCATGAATCATATTATTTGCCGATATGGTATCCTACTGACCATTGTCACAGAGATAATGGGAAGTCATTTAAGAACAAAATTGTGAAAGGTCTTTGCCAATGGTTCCAAATCAGATTGAAATGGTCCATGCCATATTACCCTCGGGGGTAATGGACAAGTGAGGCAATAAACAAGACTTTGGTAAGGATAATGGAGAAGATGGTTAGCAAAACCCGTCAAACTGCACCTACTGAAATCCACCCGACCCTCAGGGCCTACAGAACATCAATTCACACTCCTACGGGTGCCACGCCATATTCCTAGTGTTCGGGACAGAATCTATCATCCCTTTAGAGATTGAACTCCCATCCTACGAATTTCTCTTGGGACTATTTGGATAAGGATGAAGATTATCGAGTGGAAGATTGGGAGTTAGAGCTCTGGATGAGAGGTGCATTCGCGCTCTTAATCACTGAAGGTATATCAACATAGAATCTCCCTTGAACTACTGACAAGAGAATCATCCCTCGCCGAGTTTGAGGTGGGTGATTTAGTTATGAAGGAGAACCGATTCAACACCGGAGAGAGCGAGAAAAGAAAGGGAAGTTTGAACCACACTGGTTAGGACCCTATGTCATAGTTGCCAAGTATGGCACAGGGGCATACAAGTTGGCTCACCCCAATGGTGATGAGCTCCGGGAGCCCATGAATTCCATGCATCTTAAGAGGTTTTATGCCTAAACATGGCACAAGAAAGTCATAAAAATCACAAAAAAATATAAAAACATAAAAAAAAAAAATCAGAAAAAAAAAAGAAAACAGGTCATCCACTAGTGAAAACCACGTAATTGTGGCACTTTGGACAAGTCCTTGGGTGAAAACTGGTTTCGGCGCCTCGGGAGGATTTGTTGTTCACAAGCATTCTGTATTAGAAGGGTAGTTGTCTTTGTCTGGACCTGGTTCTACCTTGAGTTTCCTTGTGCACACCATCTTGTCCAGCCTTGATCCAGCTTTGCCTTCTTTTATTCATCTATAAGGGACGTGGTCTTTCGTTATTTCCCATCTTATGTTGGGGGCAACTCAACGACTTCACCTTCTTGTTCATAAGTGCGTGGCTTCTGCCCTTGTATATTCCCCACCTAACGTTGGGGGCATCCATGCTTTCTTGGTTACCTGCACATAGCTTTGGAAAACTATTAAAAACACAAAAACAATAGAAAATTGTTTGAGAAAACACAAAAACAATAGAAAATTGTTTCAAAAACACAAAAACAATAGAAAATTGTTTCGAGAAAACACAAAAACAATAGAAAATTGTTTCACAAAAACACAAAAACAATAGAAAATTGTTTCACAAAACACAAAAACAATAGAAAATTGTTTCACAAAACACAAAAACAATAGAAAATTGTTTTGAGAAAACAAAAAACAATAGAAAATTGTTTCACAAAACACAAAAAGAAAACAATAAACAATAGAAACATTGTTTCAGAAAACACAAAAACAATAGAAAATTGTTTTACAAAACACAAAAACAATAGAAAATTATTTGAGAAAAACAAAAACAATAGACATTGTTTCGAAAAACAAAACAATATATATATATATATATATATATATAAAAAAAAATCTAAAAACAAGGCAAAATTTTTTTCCAAAAATTTCCTAAAAAGTAAAACACCCTACAAAATGGTAACTTGCTTCTTACAATGAAACTTGTGTCTTGCATGGTATTTTCTCCATATCTGTTGGTTTGTCTCACATCTTCCCGATTAATACAACTCACGGATCACTGGATTCACAACCATTCACAAAAGCTAGGCTTGCTTTGTCTGCATACTGCTAGGGCACTTTTGGTTGCAGGTCTTTGTTTAGTTGCGCCTGAAAATGCTTTTCATGGACCCGTGTCCATTTTCATTTCCCCTTGCATGTATCCTTGGTGGGGCATCATTTTTAACCCTTTTCATCAATCACGAACTTGTGGATCTCTTGACGCTTGATAACAAAACATTTGTACAAGCTTGTCTTGACCATTGTTGGGTTAGATATGTGCGTTCGTACTTGTTTTTTCCTGTTATATGAGCTTGTTTCCTTCTCGTATTGCATTGCATTATTGTATGTTGCGTGGAGTTGGTACTTTTAGCAATGGACAATTGTTCGTAGTATGGCTTTTCATGTCATTCTACCTTTGTCGTATGCTTATATTTTTCATAAGGACCGATGATGTAGTTCTATGGCAATATGATGACATCAAATTTGTTCCAAACAAATAAGCGGCTAGAGGTTAAGCTCTTCTCTCCCCTCATCCATATTTCTTCTACACGACTTCCCTTTCACCCCTAATTCTCCCTCTCCTCGGGGCATCCTGCCTCGTCCCCATTCTTACGCCTACTTCTCATATTTTTTCGATCGTCGATCGGCTTCCTTCATCACCCCATCGACACTCGAGGGCATCTCTCCCTCTACTAATTTTTCTTCTATCCCTTGAAATCTCTTACTACTACTATCTTTGAAGTGGCATCACTTACGCCACCCCAAAGAGGGCAAATGTAGACACCTATAATTACGCCCAAGCAATTTAAATACTTAAATTGTGCTAATTATCCCCTTTCTCACAAATCAACGACATATCGTCAAAAGCACTCATTTTCCCTCATATCATCATTAATTAATTACACTAAGCTAATTAATTAAGTTTCCTATCAAAAATACCTAATTAACGACCTTAGTTAATAAATCACCCCTTCTACCTAGACTAATTAATTATTATTAATTAATTAGCTTTCCCTTCCATTTAACCAATAAATCAATATTTAATTGATTTAATCCCCTTATAATAGCCTAAATCACACTAATATTCCTCTAATTGGCTTCTATAAGCTTACACCTACCTATTAATTAATCACCTTTGATTAATTAAAATACCCCAACTCCATGACTTGCTAAACATGTATTAAACCCTTCTAAAGTAAGGTTACCTTTAATAAAGCAACAACCTTATCCATTCCTAATCATGTTTTACCTTTATCCCACATTCATGAGAATGTGTTGAATCCTTTATCCTTTGGGCTATATAAAGAGCCCTCCACCTACCTTTTTACTTACACCTAAACTTTCTAAGAGAGCAAATGCAAAGCATATAGCAAAGAGACTAAGAGCTTGCACCTTGCCCTTTTGAGAGTTCATCATCTTGAAGAGTTAAGCCTCTTTCTTAAAGTTCTTGGGTCATATGGGAGGTGTCAAAAGGGTCTTGTAGCCCAACTTTGATTAGCCCCCATTCCTAGGTTCTTGGAACATTAAGGACAACTATTTTGATAGCCATGGAGCTTACTTAGGTCCATTCATTTATTTGTTGTTAGAGAATAGAGGAGTTTAGATATTTAGCATTGTTAGTTTCAAAGTTTGTATTGATGAATGCTAACATCTAACCCTTGTTTAATTCTTATCATGATGGTGTTTATGCTTTGTTTTAGCTAAATTGTAGAACTATTTTAGGTGGTAGTGGTAGTTCTTGTTTCATTTGATTCTTTTACGAAATTAATCACTTGAACAATTTGGTAGGTATACTAAGCATAGTTAACCCCAAATCAGCAAATTCTTACTGACTTCTTACACCGGTCCTATTCTATCGATCGGTTAACTTCTTATCGATCTGATGTCGCAACCGACCAACATCGGTTACCTAACCAATATTGGTTATCACGCTTCCCGACAAACTAGTAACCTACCAATTCCAACATTTTGTGGTTGTTTACGTCCCCGATAGATTGAATCCCTCACTGTACTCTTGTCCATGGTTGTTATCACTCGAAACAAGCTGCAACCATGGTTTCACATGCCTGCCCGTGCCTTTTCCTGAATCACCCCTCACATCCTATGGGAATCCTACGGACACCAAAGTGAGGTTCCCAAAATCCTGTAGGAGATAAGGAATTTGCAAAATTTTTGGATGCTAATCCTATTCTTTGTGCAAGTACTATTTGTCTCATACCCCGACCGTATAATGGTCAACTCCTTGTTGGTATGACTATTAGTATAGTGGCTCACTTAGCTCCTTCCCCACCTAATAACTCCGCCTTACCCTCTTCATCCTTAGCTCCGCCTCCCACTCGGTGACTTCGGAGGTTCATACGACATGATTGGCTATCCTTTGGTTAACTGGGGCCCCACATATCATTACCACTAGCTCCTCCTACCTCATCTCTCTCACCAGACTACCCCTTCCATAACTTTCTCTCTGCCACCTATCCACACGAGCTTTCCTTCTCAAGCTCTGCCCACCTTTTCATTTCCACACACTTATCCGGTGGCTTCAACATCTTAAATAGGACATCCTTATTTGGTCACCTCAACATATTCATCCTCAATACCTTATCAACATTTAACCCCACCATTGTCTAGTGGTAGCCCTTGGCCCAATCCTCCTCCGTTTATGACAAACACACCATCATCTCATCCAACCACTTTGATTTAATCAAACAAATGATGGACAAGATGCAAAATTTGGAGGCTTCGTTTGGGAAGCCATAGCACCTGACATACGAGCAAGTTTGTCGAGAGCCTATTCATCCTTCTCGTCCCCCTTCATTCATATCCTCCTCAATGGGAATTACAAAAATTTACTCATTTTAATAGTAAGGAGGATCCTCAACAACACTTACAATCATTTAGACGTGCCTTTATCGATTTCTCATGACGATGCCTTACTTACTCCACACCTTTCCCATGTCCTTATCAGGACCCACCTTGGAGTGGTATAGTGCTTTAACCCAAAGACTCAATCTTCTCTTTTAACCAATTAGCCCAATATTTCTTGGATCATTTCTTGATTAACATTTCCAAGAAAGTATCTATCACTCGACCTCTATGCCATCCGACAATTTGAAGATGAATCTATCGTAGATTTTGTTGGACGATGGTGGGGCCTTATCAACCAACTTACTTATGCCTTGCCTCAGGCCGAACTTATCGAACTCTTTACGCGGGCTGCACTAAGCACATTTATCCTACCCTCCAAATTCAAACTTTCCGCACCTTTGATGAGGCCTTTACTATGGCTCGGAAACTAGAGATTCGAGCCTTAGAGGAAGAGAAATTGTGGTTGTGCAACAAAAACCCTAATTTCTGAACCCAAGACTCCACTAACAAACCCAACACCACCAATTCTCACACATCGACTGATCCGAAATCAAAATGATCTGTACACGCGGTGATGGTAAAATCCCAAGCACCATCTAATACCCCACCAAAAACCACCTATAAGTATAAAGTCGAGCCCATCAATTACACTCCCTTGGGAGAAACTTATGGTGTCATTTTGGAAAAATTGCTCAAAGCAGGAGCTATCACCTTACCTCCTGTTAAACCTCACTCTGGGTTTGATTCCACCCACGCTATACCTTCTTGGTACAAAGAAAATGACTTCTGTAACTTCCACCGCGTGAAGGGACACGATCCAAAACCGCAAGATGTTGAAAAACATAGTGCGAAATGGTTGATCACGGGGATATAACCCTCGATAATCCTAATGCCCCTGCTAACCGAAATTTGAAAATCTTCAACAAACCATTCCCAAACCACTCATCTAACAAAGAACATAAACCAAGATATCTTAGCCAGGAGAGTGTTCATGAAATTCATGTGGTCTTTGACTCCCAACCAAAAGTTCCTATCGAGGAAATTCTAAATCGAGCCTCTTCACTAACGCAGGGATCTGAACCCCCTCCACCACCATCAAGACAAAACGATAACCTTACCATTCCTTTACCCATAAAGGAATTAACCACCCAGTTATCTTCTCACGAGATGATCCTTCTTACACCACATCCTGCAAGACGTGTGAGCGGATGTTATCTAACTAATCTATTTCGCAAACATCTCCTTCTATCACTCTTGCTATACAAGAGGAAGGCTCGTCACTTTTTCTGTCATCCTTAGAAGAGACACCTCTCGAACTAACATCACAAAATTCATTAATCATGACGGATCCTCTCAAACATGCCCTCCTACCTATTAGTTCTTCATCACCTAAATCTTTTCAAAGGACCGTTGACCTCTTAACACCCATCAATACAATGCCTCATTTAGCCCCTGTATCACACCCACAGTGGACTGGAATCACAACCCACCTCTCTTCCATACAAAAGTTCCTATTCACACGTGAAGATTGTCATCCCTCAGAAGATAGATGAGTCCTATGGGAGCGTTTGAGTACACCATGCTCTACTCAAATGCAGATGACCGATCCAGGACACCTCTACCATATACTTGAAGTGTTTACAAAAGCTCAAAATGCCTATGTCCTCGTCCTCACCCCCTCATCTCTACCGAGATACCTCATCGACCTCTATTAACCTAACCAAACCTCCCCTACACTTGGGACTTCACCAATACCTAGCTTAACACACCCACCTAAATGCTTAGATTTATCCAAAAATAAATCCATTCATCCACCTAGGAGACAAACCCAATCTCCTCAAGTCTAATCTATGCATCTATCATAACTAAAACCCTCGCCATCACACCTACCTTCTATATTGGGACCTCACCCCTCCACCTTACCTCAATACATCATACCTCCTGCATTTTCTTTAAAACGACCTACACCTTCTACACCCATACAAAGATCCATGGGTGTATCAACACCGTCACCCCAAGTATCTTGTCCACCTATCAACCCTAAACAAACTCCATCATCAAAGGATTTTTTTTCTGTCACTCCTCTTTCTCCATGGTTGTTTTCTACTACCACGTCATCTGACCAGCTAAACATAACTTCTACGCCAAAGAAGCCACGTTTAGTTAAATCCAATTATCAAAACCCCTTGTCTAAGCCACCACCATATGAAACCAACCATACCCAAACATTACCAAAACCCACCCAATAAATAGCCTCATCTTCCTCTGACTTTGACCCGCTCAAAGGATCTTACACCAAGATCCTTGATATGTTGGTGGAGAATGCGACCATTTCCCTACCCCCACTTAGACCCTATGATCCATCTAAACCTCGACCTATAGGTTATGATGAGTCTAAAATCATGCTTACCACCGCACACCAGGACATGATGTAGAGGGATGCAAAGCTTTAAAAGCCATCCTTCGTTAGTCACCTCTCTCGGATAGAAAGGTTAAGAAAGACAACTTACGAAGGGAGAAACCTTTAGCTTCAATCCCTCTCTATTTATCCTCACCTCACCAAGAAATATCATTGTTGCAACCCCACCTCTCGAAGATAATGAATGGTCCCTACCATCTTCCTCCTCTCGTGTTCACGAGATCAACATGATTAGCATTGCTACTCGAGGGCATAAAACCAATGGGAAAGCTAAAGAAAGCACACCTGCGGCCTCTCTTTCTCTGTCTGCCATCCCGATCACACCACCACCTAAAGTGGTTATTCGTGGACCTACCTACCCCATCTCTGATGGAGTGGCCCACCGTACCATGATCAAACAACTTCACCAATCACCTGTAAAAATGACATTGTATGATCTCATTCAAACCTCGAATCTCATCAACAAGCTCTCATTGAAATCCTTCAGGATAAAGGTCCTACCTAACGAAACCTTACCCGTTGCCTCCATTTTAACACCCAATCATGTTGCTTCTCTCAAAGCAAACAACCTATCTCCCAGACCACTTCTATCTCTATACACCAAGCCGCTGCTTTGTCAATTTCTCTCGAAGATGAAATTGTTGACTTTGGTGCAGAAGATCCTGACCCTGCTCTTTTCATCTCAACATATGCCGGACATCCAGGTACATTGTGTTATGATTGATGGGGGCACTATCCTAAATATCATCTCTTCCAAAGCCTTCCAACAAATGAATATCCCTTCTAGCTACATGTGTACCAACCCCACCATGTTGCATTCATTCAACGATGCTATTACTTCTACCTTAGGCACCGTGATCCTTAACATTTGTGTAGGGCCACGTACCTTACCTGAAATCTTCTATGTCCTTGAGGGAGAATTCCAATACAACATGTTGTTAGGCTGCCCTTGGATCCGGGCTATGGGATGCATTCCCTCCACCTTACATAGATGCATAAAATTTGAGTATGAGGGGAAGTCCTACACCGTAAAATCTGATGCTCCCCCTTCAAAACCTGTAATATGTTATATCACCCTAATGATGTGCTTGTACCAGTCAAGACACCCATTCATCCAACCTAACCATCCACTTCAACCACACCTCAACCATCCATCTCAACCGCACCTACACCTTCAACCAATGAAACTGCTGCCACAAATACCACTTCCTTTCCCGCGGACAACATCCCCACCTCAAATCCCTTAGTATATTTTTTTCAACACCTTACACTGGGGGAGTATCACCTATATAACATTAGCACTTTCCATACCCCATAGGAGTACAGACAGTTACATGCGCATCCTACCTATGACCGTCGTGTGGGGGAAGTAATCTCCTACGGACCACCTAATTGCCACACCAACATAACATATGGGGGTGTCAATACATCCTCTGTCACCTGAACCCCCTTGGTGTGGTTCCCTTCCAATCTGATTTTCAATATCTAACTAATCGTCACTTCGCCCTCACCTTCTTAACGTAACGTTTGTGCTTGGAAGGGCTTTGGTTTCGATCTTTATGAACAAGGCCCACATACGATCATTCTTGTAACTACACGAAAACACAAAGATCATCATGGTCTTGGATTCTCTACGAACCACCTACACCAAAGACACCACATAACCATTATATCCGGAAGATGATGAAGTCACTCCTTCCGACCATCATCACCCATTTTGCCATCGTCACCCACGAGTCGATAGACCACTGAATCCATCCCTCCTAACTTTTTTTTTTTTTTCATAAATGCTATCTTCACGGGTCCTCTCACTTATCAACACAATAATGAAGACCCATATTCTCTTTACCTTCTATATCTAGACATGATCGAATAGGACTCGCCTTGATTAATGTTGTTGAGTTCCGGGATGATGACTCCATTCTCACTTACCTTGGTGCGGATGAATCTTATATTTAACGTGCCTTACCATCTGAAACTCAAACCATGTTGAATGAGTCGACTATAGAAATCAACATCCACAGAGGATGATCCTCACATTGTGAAGATCGGACAATCTCTTAACGCATCGGAAAAAAAGCGCCTTCACTACCTTCCTCCGTTCCCGTAACCAAGCTTTCGCTTGGTCCTACGCTGAAATACTAGGAATTGATCCACGACATTGCTATCCATAACATTACCACCAAAACCTGATTCCAAACCAGTTAAACGAAACTAAGAAAAATGCATCCACGCATTACCCTCTTGGTCAAAGAAGATCTTCAAACGACTCCTTTTTGTTTCCTTCATCTTACCTATTGACTATCCTCAATGGATTTCTAACATCGTACACATTCTTGAAGCAACGGGAGACTTCGGATATGTCACGGATTTCGGGACCTTAACCTCACTTGCCCAAAGGATGAATTCCCCTACCATGTATTGATCAACTTGTTGATCTCACTGCAGGCCATGAGATGCTTTCTCTCATGGATGGCTTCTCGGGATACAATCAAATTTTGGTAGCCCCGGCCGATCAACATAAAACCACCTTCATAACTCCTTGGGGAACCTTCTGCTATCATGTCATGCCGTTCGGCCTTAAGAATGCTGGTGCGACCTATCAGCGGGCTATGACTTACGTTTTTCATGACATTATGCACACTATCCTTGAGGATTATGTTGATGATCTTCTTGGAAAATCTAAACATCACGGTGAACATCTCGATGTTTTAATCATTATTTTTGATCACCTATTACAATCTTTGTGTTCATCTTGACCAAAGAAATGTGTCTTTGGTGTCCTTTGGGAAAACTCCTTGGTTTTATTGTCTCTTTGCATGGCATCGAGGTCGATCCAGCTAAAGTCAAAGCTATCCTAGAAATTCCCCACCCACTAACCTCAAACAATTACGTAGTTTATAGGGAAAAATCCAATCTATCTCGGAATTTCATCTCAAAACTCTCGGATCGATGTCAAACTTTCCATCATCTCCTTAAAAAGGACATTATCTTTCAATGGAGCGAAGAGTGCCACCAAGCATTTGAGGATCTTAAAGCCTATCTCTTGCGACCACCCATGCTTATCCCACCTTAGGGACGATCACCCTTTCTACCTTTACCTTTCCGCCACCAACCATGTTGTAGGAGCCATGCTCGCACATCATGACTCAGAGCATTGAGAACAAGCCGTTTATTACATAATTCATACTCGGTGGATTATGAGACTAGGTATACACATGCGTAAAAGTTGTGCCTAGCCCTATCATTCGTGGCCACCAAACTCCGACACTACCTCTGAATCACAAAACTTTTGTCATCACCAACGTAGACCCCATTCATTATATGTACTCCAAACCTCATCTAAACCAACACATCACCCGATGGCTTATGCCCCTTGCCAATCTCAACTTTGAGTTTGTACACCAAAAATCAATCAAAGGACAAACTATCGTAGAGCAACTCATGGAAGCCCCTTTACAGGGAGCAGGTTTACTAATTTTACTTTCCCCGACGAACTCATTGCCACTCTTTCACTCGGTGAGGAGTGGTATCCAATGACCCTCTTCTTTGATGGATCCAAATGCCGGTGTGGCGGAGAGGGGCTGGCGTTGTTCTCATTCCTCGGATGCTAAACCTATGCCTCTTTCATTCCTACTTGATTTCCCTGCACTAATAATACAGTGGAATATGAGGCCCTTGTTTTGGGTCTCGAGGTTACGTTACACTTAGGTGTAAAATCTATTAACATTTTTGGCAACTCTCAACTGGTTGTCAATCAAGTTATGGGCATCTACCAATGTAAAATGAGGAACTTCAAAAGTAAAAACAGTGACGTGGATTCACTTTTGACCTTATTTACTCATTATTCTATCCAAACCATTCCCGCTCTACTAATAAATTTGTGGATACTATGGCTTGCTTAGCCTCGCAAATTCTGCCTCACCAACCAACTCGACATATTTTTTTGGTCCAACAACTCTTTGCCCCATCTTACTCAGCCCCGGATGTTTGTATGATAAATAATGTGTCTGCTAATTCGCAGGATACCTGGTATCACCAATTTCATGACTACCTTACAACCTCTGTTCTCCCACCTGACCTTACTAGTAATGGCAAATGTTCTTTTCTTAAAAGTGTTTCTCGTTATGTCGTCATGGGGGGACTCCTCTATAAATGTGGCTTTGATGGCATCCTCCTTCGATGTCTAACCGGTGCGGAGGTCACCTATACCATCCAACAAGTCCATGATGGTATTTGTGGTGGACATTTTAGTGGCCTTGCCGTGGCCAAACAGATCCTTCGCCTAGGCTATTATTGGCCTACTCTTAATAACAACTGCTATGAATATGTTAAGCATTGTGTTATGTGTCAACAACATGCCAACCTTCAACATACTCCTAGCCATCCACTACAGGTCGCACGAGATCTTTGGCCTTTCTCACAATGGGGTTTAGACCTTATTGGTGAGATTCACCCACCCTCTTTGCAACGTCACCATTGGATAATCACAGCAACTGAATATTACACTAAATGGGTGGAGGCCATTCCACTCATTTCAACCAAAAAATAAAAAATTGTAGAATTCATTAACCATCACATTATCTGTCGTTTTGGTGTTCCTCATCACACGATAATAGATAATGGAAAATATTTCAAAAATAAGTTATTACAAGACCTTTGTGACAACTTTGGTATCAAAATTAGCTTCTCATCACCTTCATATCCACAAGAAAATGGTCAAGCTGAATCTTTTAACAAAACCACGACCAAAATTCTCATGAAAGTCATTAATGATTACTGGAAAAAATTGGCTGATCACATCCCCTTTGCCCTTTGGGCTTATCGTTACCAACATTCATACCTCCACTAATGCCACCCCATTTTATTTGGTATATGGTACCGAGGCATCTTGCCTCTCGAAATACAAATACCCTCCCTAAGAATATCTCTTCGAGGATATTCTCACCAATGATGATTCCACCAAGAGCGGTTAGCCCAATTGGAGCTTCTTGATGAGCATCGTCTTACTGACTCTTGACCACCTTCAAATCTATCAAAAGTGCATCAAGCGTGCTTATGATAAGTGACTTCATGAGCATACCTTTAAGGTTGGTGATATTGTCCTCAAAGAGAATCAACATGTAACCAAACTAGAAAAGAGCAAACGTGGCAAATTTGCTCCAAATTCGATTGGGCCTTACATTATCACTCACACTAATGGATCGAGGCACTTATCGTTTAGCTTCTATTAATGGTAAACACGAGCCTAAACCCCTTAATACCTTTCATCTTTGGCCATTCTCTTTGTTGAATTTAGTGTTATATCACTTCTTATCTACATTACACTCGTCCCTTGATCTCGTTTACCACCTCATACACTTTGTTTCATGCATCTAAAAATAGAATCAAGCTCACATGGTTTGGTCATCACCTCTTCTTATAGATGCCTTCCCCTTTTTAGTCTGGTCCATGACTTAAAAGTATCAAAATAACATGTTCTCAATTATACACTTATGGGATATTCTTGAGTCAAACTTCCTACAAAACTAGATGCTTCATGCCAAATGGACATCTAAGACCTCTAAGTTATACATAGACTGCTCCCTCGAAGGACAGCTATGTGCAAAGCCACTTCTGCTATTATAAATAGAATGCTCCCCCGAAGGACAGCTATACACAAAAGCCACATCTGCTCTTTATAAATAGAAATTGCTCCTTGAAGGACAGCTATACAAAGTTAGCCTTTATCGAAGCTTCTCACATTGATTAACTTCCTGAAAACCTCAAGAACAACAAAATACATATCCCATGTAGACTTCCCGCATCGATCAATCTATATCCAGAAAAATAAAAGCAGTATTCAAAAGCACTTTTGAGTCATGGACTTGTCTATTTAGGTTTGGTTCTCTTTTGTCAGTATAATCACCTTATAACAAATTCTCTATGCTGACTATACCAACCACCTCACCTCACCATTCGTCAAAGAAACAAAACCCAAGGGACGTGACGTATATCCGATATATTGTGATTATACAACTCTTTTCACCTATCAACTTCTCGCATATGCAAGGTACCTAGGGATTCAAGCTCATCCTATGTTAATATGTGGTTTGTTTAGCTCTTCTCAACTACGGGACACTTTTGCCTCTTTTACTCGAATCTAGGATTATGTGTTGACCTTAATTAGGACACGGTTCCCTACTACTTGGGTAAGTGAACTTTCGCTTCACCTATACCTACACCAACAACGTCAATCCCTTACCAACACCAACAACATTACCCTACCAATATCAATATTTTTACCAACCAACAAATTGCCTAACCATAACCAAATTACCTAAATTCACCTCTCCCTGGTCCTAAGGGAGAACTACATCGGTCTGAGGCCCCTCCTTACTTTGTGTAATGGGCTATGTAGGTAGCACTTAGGAGACATGGGGTCTCCCAAGGTTAGCTCGACCATCCCCTACCATAACCTATCATGTGTTGTAAATATAAATATTTTTTGTGTATTTCTATTTGATCACATTCATCTTTATCCTTTTTCAAAACAAAACATTCAAAACACAACCATTCTTATTATTATCATAACTCAAATCAACATACATATTCAGTTTTATTTAGATGTTAAACAAATACATCTTCTCTATCATCGACACACAGTCAAAGCATCCTTATTTATTCTTCTACCCCTATGAGATACACTTAGACCCTTGCACCTCATCCCAAACTAGATCATCGATGCCGCTCGCCTAGCCTCTCCATCCTCAAAGGTGCCACTCTATTGGTTCCTCCCATTGATCTGCGCAATCTCTCTTTTAACATATGAATACGCCCTCTCACATGGTGGAATCTTGCCTCTAGTCTCTCCACTCGTGATCTGCGTACTAAACAATCCCGTTGTCTCATTCACCCGCGTTTGAAGCCGGTAAACTAAACCACCTGTAGGTGATCTCTCTTTGCTGTAATCATAGCTATGTTTAGATGATTGGATCTCTCACATAAAACACGTAGCTCTACTACCCACCATAATCTATAAGCCTTTGTTGCTCCTTCATCCATTACCACTGCGATCGATTGCTATCTCTTTTGGTCCTTCTAGAGGTGTCGGTCGGGAGGTGAGAATGATGCTTCGGCGTAGATCCTCATGTATGGTCTACAAGCCATGGGTATATCTGAACAAATCCAAATTGTCATCGCACATGATCTAGAGGAATCCTCTTGTACTCACTTGACCTATGCCCCATTATCCACCTCAATCGCTTTACACCCCTAAAATCCTCAGCTATGTTTTCTATCACCATATAGTTTCCATAAGGCCTCCATAGATATCCGAAATCATCACCATCTCCCACACTGCCTATAATACTCGATGTCATCTGTCACGGCCTGGGATCTCACCTCTTGTTCGGTCTGGACCCATCGTCTGAATCCCAACCTCTACACTCCTGTCTCTCTTTCCTAGATTGGTCGGCCTATTGGTCGCAAACACACAATGTGCTCATAGGCCCAAAATGTAATAAGTATGTACAATCTAGTGTCGTCTTGTGATTTCACTTGCAGGCCCATAAACCCCTATATAACTCTGCTAGATATGCGGGTGCCCATGTAAAAGTCATGCTCTTTTCTATCATTTCCTAAATAATACACATCAATGATTTTGAAAATCTTCCCCCATCCACCCTCGGTAATGCATAATACCCCACCACTATCATTAATACCATTGCTGACCTTGTTGCCTCGGGGTGTCTTTGCGTACATTATACCATAAGTGAATGTCAAACCTCAACTGTGCCAAATCTCGTGTAAGCTGAACCAAATCTGTTGTTATCACTCCCCGCGCCACGCTAGGCCCCACGATACACTTTGGTCTTCTTGTAATTGGGAGCATCAAAATTCTAAAGACATCTTCCAACTTCACTGTCATCTCCCTTGTTGGCGGATAGAAGATATTCTTTTCACGGATTCCATCTCTCAATCAATGCCTACAACATAGCATGATTGCATGTGATTCATGAATAATAGCAGATTCCACTTAACCCCACACGGTTTATCAATGCCCATTTAGCTGGTGTTACATTGCTCGGACTCGTGACAACAAAGTAGGCACACTATCATTCATCCTTAGCCCGCCTCTGCTGCATACATCAAAACAACACACAACCATTCAATAAATCAAATCCCCAGTGTTTTTATCACATTCTATAATTTCATACGATCGATATCGATTACCTAACGATGCAATGTTACCTAACCGATACTGAGTTATCTCTAAATGATATCGGTCACTATTAATCCTATACTGACCTCACTGTAAACACAACTTATGATAATTATTTGCTCGTTTACCCCTCTCTGTACCTATAAACAAACCCGAAATCTCTGCTTACTTACCCCATAACACTCACCCCATCCCAAACCCTTGCCTATCACCTTTTATTTTTATCTCTACCCACTTACCTTCTCTCATCCTATCCATAAAACATGCATGAATTGAATTCCAACCAAAAATTGTACCTGCTGGGATGCAAAGCGGCTTTGAGGTGGAACTGTCTTCCCTCTCGTCTCACCTTGCTGGATGCTTCTCCTTGTTCAGCCATGTTCATCACCCCCTTCAATATAACTTGTCTTTCTGCCTTCTTAATCTCAGCCCACAATCACTTTACCTATCTCTTTCCTCCTTATCACTCAATTCTCCCATGCAATTACCTGTATCGATAAGTCAACAACGTCACATTTTCATAATTAACTTGTTGCATGCCTCTAAAAATAAGAACTTAAGTTGCCGCCCATGCTTTTCTATTTTTAGAAAAGCTCGTTTTAGCATAAGCTGATATTGGTTATCTAACCGGTATCGGTCATATATCTACCGACGTTGGTTAGCTAACCGATATCTCATATGTCTCCTTTGCTTAAAACCTAGGATTTTCTTTATTTTTTGTAAATTTTTGGTGGTGCCCACCTCTTTTCCCTACATAATGACATCATTATCAATATTTGTCATCATAATCCCATCAACACATATATATATCATCAAAATTTCATCAACATCATCTATATACATTAAATTTCAAAACCCTTAAAAACACATGAGACATTTGAATATATACATCAACCCAATCATTATACACACCATGTGGATCAAAATCATCATCTATATATATCAATGTCAAAATATACAATTTTCCCTACATGGGGCCTCTGTGATCTAAAAACACAAAGCGCACGCAGGCCACTTTGTCTCTATCAAAATCTTGACTCGGCTCACGGCCCGGTCTCTCATATCAAAAATATACTCGGCTCAAAGGTCGAAATTATCAACTATACAAAATGTACTCGGCTTGCAACGATGCTAGTATATACAACAAAAATGAATAAATAAATCATATGTGGGCACGCATGGCCTCTATATACATACCTGGTTCGCGGTAGACCGGTGTCTATATTTAATATCAAAAACCCATCTCCGCTCTAGGATGTCTCGGCTCTCTCCCACCACCTCGGCCCCTCCCTGCTAGTCTCTGCGGCTCTCGCATCCTCCTGTCACCGACCCACCGGTTGTGGCAGCAGGCCCCTAGGATCTCTAGCTCAGGGATGTCTCGGCTCACATGCACCGCATATGGCGATAGTCGGCCCAGTACCATCGAGCACATCCCGATAGTCACGGGCCTCTGCTCTTGCCTCCATATAGTAGGCCCGTGCCACCATGGCTACTGGGGCTGGTCCCTCGACTCCTAATAGTAGTGGCCCCTGCCTGCGCCGGTACAACTTTACTGTGTGTGGTGTACAGTGCACAGTGTGTTATGCTGCGGCGGTGCTATGAGTGTGGCGGTGCCATGGTTGTGCAGATGCACTGCGGTATGCACTGAGCACATGCTGGGCTAACTACCCCTGTAGCACCTCAATCTATTCTGTGCGGTAATAAGCTACCCCCCTGTAATAACTACACCTATCCTAAGAGCCGGTCCCTCTCTCCGCTATCACCCCAGTCACTAAATCTGGCTATGCAGATGTGCTCTCTCTCTGCTACTCTCGACCTACCCACCAACCAAAAAGGCACTGTCACTCCAAAGGCATCATCCACTTATGTATCATCGGTTGGTCTCTCTGCTACCCAATGGGGTCAACGGGTTGTGGTGTAGGCAGTGGGGCCTCTACATCATCCCTCACGATGCGTTGGGGAAGGGAGGTGGCTCATCTGTCGCAAGCCCAACTACCATCATGCCACCTCTCTAGGGGTATCCTCTCATACTTCCCGGCCTCCATCTAGCTATCCAAAAACTATACTAGATCTAGCGCATCTCATGCTGCTTGGCTCCTCCTCGGGGCTGATGGCCTCTTTAGGGCCTCCATATAATTTCCGGTGCGGTCAAGCCCTCTAACATATGATGGTAGTAGGTCATATCTCATCCTGCGAGCACCACTCATGGTGGCCCACGACTGAACCACCTCTAAATCCATATCTATATACTATCTGTGGCCATCGGCATTGGGGCAGCCCTACTTGGTCATATACATATGATATGCTCGTATGCCTAGCAATGTAACAAAAATGTCAAGAAAATACCAAATCACCTCATACGACAATAACCCCATGACTCTTTGTATAGCTACACGGATACACTGTGGTGCCCATGCATAGCATGTATGCTCCTCTACCATCTAGTGTAAAACTCCCATCAAAGCCCATGGGAAGTGGCCTCC